>JAULKR010173334.1:0-22312 GCA_032356305.1 Prasiola linearis
ACACACACACACACACACACACATACACACACACACACACACACACACACACACACACACACACACACACGCACACACACACACACACACACGCACGTATGCACCACGCAAGGAGAGCTCTATAGAGGTTGGAGCTGAGATTGAAGTATACTAGTGATAGCTCTCTGCTGTTCAAAACGTCAATCAGCTACACACTTGCTCCAGTTCATCACTCTTGGTTGTTTGTAGTAGGTGTGATTTGTTTGCTAAGATATTTCAAGGTCGGCAGAGAGAGATTTTATCACCCACATCTGGCCGCAAGGGCCAATCTAGGGGCAGAACGTGAATTTGGTTTGACCACGTGGATTGCGTGCAAAGAAATGAACATGCCGTAACAGCTTTAATGTGACCGCTATAGTTCGATCGATGTACTAGTAGTCAGACACTGGTCATTTCGAAATTTCGCAATGGCACCTTTACCCGTAGGCAGCGAATCAAGGTGGCGTGATTACGTATGTTTGCCACGCTTGTGCTTCCGATATAACTCCATGGGAATTTTGCCAAAGGTCCATCTTACTAAGATGGTAGTAACTACTAGTAGTACTGCTACGTATACGTCCAAACCTTCGCAAGATCATCGAGACTTAAGGGCAATTGCAACCTAGCTGGATCTAGTTCAAATTTGTGTTTTCATGTGTGCACATTTATAATTGCCTATGTACTCTTGCTAGTTGCTGTTTGCCGTATGTCACATATTTCTTACTTCTTAGTACTCTGGAGGTGCGATACGTATACGGTGTCGTACCTGTATACGTAGGGTGCTAACAAGTAGCAAATGTAAGTGTCCACCGTGTGTGACTTCCTAAGTACCGACGTGGGTACTAGTGCATTCGTGTAGTATGCCATTACACCTGTGGCTGCGAAAACTATAAGCAAAAGGTCGAATATATGCCGTATATACCATATGCCATATATGATATTACACTGATTAGGACCAAGAGTGCCGGCCCTAAGCCTACTTTCAACCGTACCGTAACAACCTCCACTTGCGCCTGTGTCATATTAATTGCCAGTTGTCAGCTGCTCATGATGGTTGTGATTTCAGGAATCAAAGTATCGGCCCTAGACTTGTTACAGTCAACTACTGAGCTGCACTCGAGTGTGCAGAGTATTCTCGAGGTGTATTGTCACTCACGCAAACGCTTAAAGCAGCGAAGCTGCTCTCGCATCACAGGTTGCAATTGCTGTTCCAAGATCATATGATGCATTCCGTGCAGTTTGAAACCAGCACGTGCGCAACCGCGACCGCGAGTCTTGTGGCTACTTTCGCAATCATGTTCATATCAATGTACTGCGTCCTCGCTGAAGACCCATCAGGTGAGGCTTAGAAGTCGCCTGATGTATGCGCCGAGTAAAGTAACGTTGTAACGCCATGACTTGATCAGACATGCAAATGAGTCCGAACCTTCAGGATGAATGTACGCGACTGTTCGAAATTCTTTAGAGGTGTCAACATAAAGTGCGTGCATGCATACCATAAACATACTTGCCCATCACACCGTATGGCATGCACAAAATTAAGTACGTGGGCAAAGTTTGGACGTCCGACGTCAACGTCGATGTCGACGATCATCGCGACGATCGTCATGAAGTGAGGCTGTATACATTACGTAATGGCTGTAGCCTGACAATTGCATAGTAAACGCTTATGTTGTTATCATTAATAAGATGGAAGGATGTCATTAATGGGCGATGTATGCACTGGCTAGTCAGAAACTGGAGCTACAGTGTGAAAACCTGAATGACGAAAGTGTGCAAATTTGCACGCTGCTATCAGTGCAGTGCGGCAGAGAAGTAGACAAGCTTGACCTAAGGTGACTCGAATAAAAATAGCATTGCAGCCAAGATTCTAGCTTTGCAATGTCTAAGGAGCAGACTGAGGTTAGTGGCTGTCCTAAAGTGTACTTTTTGATCTCTTCAGATAATGATATATACATACATATATGACCCGCATCTTGAGTGAGACGAGTATTCATTAATGCTCCTTGGGTCTAAAGTCAGGGTCGGACCCGGAGTTCCTCTGAGGATGTTTACCCTAGCAGCCCTCCCCCCCTCCGGTGCCACATGTTCCGTGTGCACAAAACCCGAAGGGATCAAAATAACTAGTCAGTTTACGAAACATCAGATGTCTGTGAGAGGCAATAGCTGGGGAGCTATATGGCATATCATATGCGGGTTGTATGATATGCTCCTAGCTGACTCTACAGTAGAGTGTGGGGTAGCAAGTGGTTTTACCAGGCGATGACCGGTCCTCTGCGACCTGCTGCCCATGTGTGCAAACATTGGCCATGGCCATGGCCATAAACGTTTACTCTTCAAGGGAGAGAGAGAGAGAGCGTGCTTTGCAACAGCCTGTGACTCGCAATAATCGTGTTAGAATTTCTTCCCTGCAGCTACTGTTAAAATTGTTGCATGCATCGATTTCTAGCCAACTCGGAGGTATATACCCATTTATATTGTCATGGAAATTATGTTAATATAGCATGATGCTACAACAGCAATATTCTTATGTCACTCTATACATTAATTGATGCTACTTCGTCTAAGACTGTACGTGCCTACTTTTCTTCTGATTGACTGTGCAACAGTCAATCGTTTCTTTCCTTGAACACAGTCTCACGTTTTTGAGCTTCCGTACAGCTGTTAATTCTAGTGCATCTTACGGAGTCCCTACAGTGTAGTGTCCTGTATGTTCACACAATAATGCGACCTGGGTTGAGCATTATTGTGGAATAAGCTTACATAAGCTGCCGGCAGTTGGCGCCAACAAGCATACTCCTAGTAGACCTTAATTCGAACATTTGTAGAGTCAAATGCTACCGTTTTGTATATACATAGCTTGTTTGTAAGAGTTAGCTCGTTTGTGACACCTGATCATGAAAGTGTATATATACTGATGATGTATAGATCTGTATATGTTGCACCGCTATATGTGCGCAGGCTGTAAAACAGTGCAAGGGGCTTATGAAGAAGGATTGGTGAGTTCAGTAACCACTTAAAAGATGGCAACCCTTTTGCAATATTGATCTGCGCCGACCTTGCTCTCTTGCGATCATGGCAATTGCAACGTCCGAACAGCATTACTAGTTCTCCTTAATCAGATATCTAGATTGAAGACACCTGTCGAGGAGGCTTGCAACTTTCGAGACACGTTCATTCACAGGCTTAGCGACTTCAAAGAAACGCGAGCGGGAGTAGAGAGATCTACTGTTAGGATTGGCTGGGTTTCGTGAGTCGTGAAAGGCGCTGGGCTTATGGACTCATAGTTTGATCTCGAGATGAGCTCATTCAAACCCCGGGTACCACGGTGCCCAGCCTCGGGCATCATACTCTCGAGCAATTAAGCAAGTCGTGTAGTTACTTCTGATGAAGAAAGGTATTGCATACAACAGGGTCTCCGCGAGCAAACCGTAATCCTGGGCTAAGTGGCGAGCGTTCATAGTCTCAACAGCTACCCTGCTGACAAGGGTTACTAACCTATTAGGACAAGATCATATGAGGACCATTGAAGATAGTACAGTGTTGATCGTTTTGACTGAAGCTTGCAAAGTGCTTTGTCATGAATTTCATGCTTCGCACCACACATTCACTCCCAACGAAAGACTTAAAGTATTTCGCTCTTAATCAGCACAGCGTTTTTCTTATTGATTGCAGGTGATTGCAAGGTTTGCGGGGGCGAATGGTTCCGAGTAAATTGTCTCGATTGAAAAGCTTGCAAGCTCCTCGCCATAGTGTCGGCAAACATGAAGCAAAGCCGTGTATACTTTAGTGGCTATCATGGGTGTTGTCAGCTCATGCATATGCTCAGCTGTAGCACAAGCACTTCGAAGCAATGAAGTAGTTGAATAGCTTTGTCTGAGCTCATGAGCTTGCACACTGGTCGGATGGAATACCTTGAGGTTTTAGCTCATTCAAATTCAGAATGCCACACTGTGGCAGATCAACATTGCCCTACACATGATGCTGCCAATCTCCTAACAGTTCATGTCCATGTGCTCATGAGCTCATCTGTGCAGTCAGAAATCCTCCAACAAATCTAAAAGCATAGAGAGCTCGACCGAGTGTTGCGTGGCTTGCAAAGCTAAGACGAGGTGCAACGTCTGGAACTTCTGCGACAAGCCGGAAGGCTGCTGCTAGTGAGTCTTTGACACATCCCCTCATCATCCACATGCATGTAGAAATTGCTAACACTGAATTGCAAGCAGATTTGGCTAGATCTGTCTGGACGCTTTCCATGATGAAACTTCTAAAAAACTTTCAGGCAGTTGAGCTACGTTGTTTAATTATCTAATGCTGCACCTGTACTCGAAGTGAACCTACTCAGCTGGCAGTATTGACTGGTAGTACTGACTGAACATGCTATTCTAGAATATCAGATATGCCAGTGGTGGGTGTTGTATATTAGGCTGCAGCTTAATATGTATTTATACTCACCATACGCCCCAATGATCCCCGACTGGTTGTGACAGCTTTAAGATCAAGCTCCAGTTGCAATATGTGCATTGTTCTAGACACAGCTAGTATCTACAAAAGCATGTGCCGCTGCCGAGCATGGCCATATAGGCTATTACCATGGGCCAAACGAGACCTTTCCGATTAATGCGACTGGTGCAGCTTGCAGTACGCACTCTGGACTATTTCCAAGAACACTAAATTGTATACACTTAAACTTTATTTAATGTATGACTTACGTTTTGTAGAGGAGGAATCTTTTAGCGGTCTATGGCTCGATCGGAGGTTGCGTTGATGCGGACGCTAGCGCTCTTCCAGGCCGTCAGAGATTTTTGCTGCTGCAGAATGCATGAATACATCATTCTATTTTTCTTGCCGTCAGTATTCTTCACGGCTGCCTTGTCCTGCCTGCAGCTCGAATGACGACTCAGAATGTATGCACTCACGTAAGGAACTTCGGAAACCCAGGTGAGCCATCATGGCTGGGTGCATGATGCATGATGCAGATGAAATTTAAATACTCGCAGAATCTAGCCTAGAGCAATTAAACTCCACTTCAAAATTTGCCATCGCCCTTTGCATTTTGCTGCCCCTAGACTATAAGACAGGCCTGGGCCCGGGCCTAGCTAGTCTCTAGACGAAATCTTGACCTGATCCTACACTGATAACACACAATCGAAGGACATGCCTGTGGTCTTAAGGACAAGCTTGGCCTTAAGGACAAACTTAAGCTTGTGCACCCTTAAGTCTGACTGGCCAGGGCACTCTAAATTAACTTGACGTGTGTACGAGGCTGACGATGAAAAAGCATATGGGAGACTCTTTCCAACTTCTGGATCAATTGACATCAGCACCCTCGGTATTACCAGTAGTATTGGGGCAATTGATCAAGTCATGGTGTCAGGCTGAACCTGAGTTGACCGATGCACCTGAGGCAAGCAACCTCACGGCAAATATTGATACCATCGACAAGTGGATAGGCGCTTTCGAACATTTCATCAAAGGAAGTACAAGGTACAAATAAGTCTTCACAAACCAGAAAACATCGAGTCCATGCAGCCAATCGATCCGATGAAGTATGACAGAGTGTACAGTGCTCAAAGCGACCAATCAGTTGCAACCTGGATTTCCACTCCCTATTTCATCAATTATCATTCACTTTCATGCTCAATTACATTTGCATTCTCGCAGAAACTATTGCAGCCTGCGCAAAGCCACGGGATACTACCAGTTTCGGAATCTCAAAGCGAAAATTCCCCAAGGGCCCACGAGCTTCACATCAGGAAAAATCGACAGCAGGGCTCCGAAAAAAGAGGAACACCCCCCCGCCGGTGAGTCATCGTGACAAAGAGTGCCCAGCTGGGCAGCTGGTAACAAAGAAGGGGCAGCATGAGGGATAGTCTGACCTTACATTCAGGGAAAAGCATTAGGCGCATGCGCATAGACAGATGTGAGTGCCGTTGATGGGAATTGATTAATAATTGCACAGCTGCAGCAGTGCCTGTGGTGCTCATATGCTGCTGAATCTGCACGGAAATGTGCATCTCACTTCATGGAGTGAAGGTTGCTTGCAATTCTAACATGCATCACGATTGTGTGCAGTACCCAATGAATGGAAATGTTCTTACCCTTACTACTGCGAATTTATTTCTTTAACGGATTACTGCGAAGAGAAGGAAAGCAAGACATGCGCCCCCAACTCCTGTGGCGCAAGACGAGGTCTTATCGAGGCATCTGAGGTATGTACTTCTATCCAGTCTTATGGTGCATATAGCTTCTAGCAATACATGAGGAATGCTTAGTCAATGGTGCTGTAGAGTCACTTCATGAAATAAATCAATGAGTTGACCCAGAAAAATTCTTAACCAGCTTTAAAGCTGGTTTGCGCTCGTTGAGTGCAACCTCCAATATCACTCTATTGTTGCTAGCGACATCTGTAGGTATATGCAGGTGACGTGACCGACGTCAAGCGTGACAATACGTATATGCATATATATATATATATATATATATATATGTGACAAGCGACCAATGTCCCATCCGCCTCATGATCATAGGCGCAAGTGCCATAAGAGTGCTTATGATCTAAGAGGATGTCTTCAAAACGCCTATGTTTATGAGTAGAGGTTCTGTGTACAGCTCGCAAGTGTTGCTCATGAGCCAGTCATGATCACCACATGGTGCACTGTGCATCGCAGATCCTGAATACCGAAGTCAACAGCTACGGGTGCGATCAGCTGACGTCATCCTGACTCATGATCAGGCACGAGATCCAAGCAAGTGACTTGACATGAAGTAGACCAATGTCAAATTCTTACTCTCTTATTCTCTGTGCCCTTCTTCGACAGCTGGCAGTCTGAGCACGTGTTCCTGCGACTAGTCCTCTGCATCCGCATCCACAAATAGGACAGTCTCGTGCACATCCGGATCCAGCTTATAGACAAAGCTGTCTTACCGGTACATCTTCCTTGCGATGTACTTTCAGAGAAACGTATATCTTCAAAAAGAACTCATGTGTCTCATGCACATCCAGCTCATAGCACCATGATAGGGCCTCTGGCATGCATCTCAGCTGTGAGAACCTGTACGACTCTTGCAGCTGAGGATGTCAAATTAATTTCATGATGATCTAGACCGTGTGAGGTACCACATCAGAGGACCCTCCCCTTCATGGATTCAGGGACATCCCACCCGCACAGCGAGAACCCATCCATACAGTGAGATCCTCCCGTACAGTGAGATGTCCCCCGTATAGGCACTACGGGGGTCCCAACCACCCGCCCCGGGTTACTAATGCGGCAAAGTGCTGTGACGCCTGCAAGACCCTCGAAGGGTGCAACGTTTGGAACTACTGCTGGGACCCTGCTGGCTGCGGTCGCCCTGGTAGCTGGTATGAACACAATACTGAATAAACTAATATATTTGACCACCTCTTCCCCTCTCCCCGGGGGCCCCCCTCCCCCACCCCCCTGCCCCTCTTGGGGTGGGCGATAATACCAAATGAATATATCCCTGTTGAGTTTTGGTCTCTGAAGGGGTTGTGAAAAGCTACTCCAAAGATGTAAAATCCTTGGAGCATAAGTAATGAGTTCTATGAGTACAATTCTTTATTGATGTACTGCAACTGCCTCGGTCGGATCTTGAGTGCATCCACAGCATAATTTGCACGTAAATGGCTGAGTTCAGCTGTCGTGGCCTTCCACGTCGATGTGCAATCGTGCATGTCTGAAATTACTGCAGTTATATCCATTACCAGTACGGGTGTGCATGAAGGAGGGAGGGAGAGAGCTCTCTCCCTCTAGAGGGGTGAAAGGAGGGTGAGAGGGAGAGGGAGAGGGGGAGGGAGGGAGGGAGGGAGGGAGGGAGGGAGGGAGGGAGAGGGGGAGAGAGAGCGGGAGAGGGGGAGAGAGAGCGAGCTATAGGTTTGCTTTCGTTGCCAAGAGTGCGATTTCTCAGCTAGGGGTATCACCACTGCTCAATGTGCACTTGTGCACTATGTGTACTTGCGAAATTTAAAGATATGGTGCACGCATGTGCAACAAAGTTGTGGGGCACTAATGTTGCATTTGCCTTTCCTAATGCGTCTTGCTAAAACTTCTCAGAGTTTGTCGATGTTGCGTTTTCAGCTCGTCACATGCGACTGCAAACACTAAGTTCGAGTTACGGTTTAGGGTTTAGAGAATAGCGAGCGGATAAAATATATTACATATATGTACACTGCTGCCCTTTAAGCTTCAATGTCTTCTGCTGTTTTCTGTCAGCTGTACGAATGTGGAAGCCGCATGACTCTCCAGTGACAGCCCATCGCTGTCAGCTTGCCTTGATTAGGCTCTCCTATGTCTGTACTGGTACGAAACGTGAACGAGAATGAGCAACATTGCACTATTCATCGACAATGCAACTGAGCCATGCATTGTTTCAAGGATGCTCTAGAACGGCAAGTGCACTTGCCTTTGCAACTTCAATCCTGATCAGTAAATTATTGGATTATAGTTTCCAACCGATGCTGTGGCTGCAGTATTGCTTACAACGAGCAGCACCCGAGGAGCTCTCGAGGGAACTTTGCTCGGAGCTGCAACGTTGATGGTCGCTTCCCACAGTATGCCGCCCTCCCTTCTCATAACCCCTCACCCTTTCTCTTCCTTTAGTTTACCCCCCCCCCCCTCCCCCCCCATTTCGTCTTCCCTCGTTGAATGCCCTCCCTCTTCAAACTCCTCCCCCCTTTTCTTCCCTCATTACAACGCCCTTCCTCTTCAAACTCGGTCACCCTTCTTTTCTTTCAGTATATCGCCCTCCCCTCTCAGACCTTTCTCCCCTTCTCTTACATCAGTACAACTCCCTCCCTCTTCAAACTCCTTCCCCCTTCTCTCCCATCAGTATCTTGCCCTCCCCCCCTCAAACCCATCCCACTTCTCATTCTTCAGTATGATGCCCTCCCCACCCCTCGACCCTCTCTAAAGATCCCTTTCGTCAATTAACCCTATATGCTATAGAAGTCCTTTCGCAGCTCTTCAATCTGCTTGTTATGTAAATGAAACTGTCTTGAAGGGTATATGCGCATGTATGCCAATGTACTCCATGGTATAACAAGCTGGCACTGTTACAACTGATTGACTGGTCCTGCTCAAGACATGTCAACTCTCTTCGACAAGGCTGAGCAGTCTATAGATCTACGAGCAATGACAACATGACGCCCTAACCTTTGCTCGATAAGTGAACACTAAAATCGATCACGCGTACGGATTTGCCTGCGATCGGGCAGACTACTAGTATCAACGAATGCACACACGTACAGTGCATGTGTATGATACCTCTGTTTTATTGAGTTTCGAGAGTATATATAATTACATACTGCAGCCGGCTAGCCTGAGCTCATTTAATATTAAATCGAAATTCCGCGTATGTGATTGACAGAGAGGAAACGTGGTGGCGTATTACACGCAGGTTTTTTTGCATTCTCCGGCGAGCCAAGGAAGGTTTGAAAGATATTCAGCCAACTGGGCCGCAGGGCTTTCACTCGTGGACATCCGGCATATTACATTAGCATCTGACCGATCTAGATCTAGTCTCTAGAGATACATCAGCTCCAAGATTGTCTTTATTGAAAAGGGCCCATTATCGCACGGAGTTGAGAGCACTGCATCATAGCACCGTTATGATAATATTATCAATGCGATGTTTGACAGATGACACTAAAATTTATTACGCAGGTAGGCGGTAAAATATGAATGTATTCCAGCTATTTGGCTCTTGCTAATAATTGTTGTATTTACACGGCCTTGTAAGGAGCCTTATTGCGTGACTGTTCAAAACTTGTAAATAAGCTAACGTTACTAACGTAGTAATCTAGTAGGTTAATTTTACACCATGGTTTGGTTAGAAACGTGCCAGTCGCGACAATCGTGTGCGACTGTAGGCCTTCAAAGCTTTTCCATATTTTTCAAAATAATTTGCAAATTTGCAACCTCGAGCCTTTCCTAACCATCTAAAGTGATGGCTGTCGACATATCTGTACAGCTCTCTACAGGTTGAACACAGTGGATTATGCGATTTTTATGCGATGACAATATGTGAGCTTGATACGAAATTAATGTGATGCTTGAAATCGCGTGCCTGCGTGCCTGCGTGCCTGCGTGTGTGTGTGTGTGTGTGTGTGTGTGAGATTGACCTTGCCATATGCGAGTATACTCGATCACCTTTGAGAGGCTAGCATCGACTCGTCAGCCAACTATACCTCCATGCTAACAGCTTTCTCCACCATTGAATCGGGCGTCCTTGGTTGCATGTCCTAGACACGAACGATACCGAAGCACGCTCGAAAGAAATAATCGAAGCAAGCAAACTACGCTCAAACAACAGCAAATTCGACTCATGAGTGTCTCACTTTGGTAGCTCATGCATTGTATAGCTAGTGCTCGTTACCTGAGACGAGTAGTGCACCCACATGTTACTTGATACATTTAATCGAAGCACGCTATGATGTGTCGACTTTACAGATCCTGGCTCGAAACTTCTTGGCAGCTGCAGCTGATAAGGTTCTTGGCATCTGGACCTCTACTTTTTCGCCAGTGAAATATCAAGTTCAAGCAAATCCGATAAAGCTCGGCAACATCAGCATCAACCATCAGTCTCACTACTAGGTGCCCACTGGGGCGTTGAAGTGTGCATCCTTGCAGTTGATGACACATCGCTTTCGAAGTCCAGCCACAACATCAAAGTTGACCACGACCTAGCACTATGTAAAATTGTGACAGATGACAGTACCTGGAACCTAGACCTGAGAGTACATTTACCGTGACGAGCTTTGCAATTTCGCCAGGCTTCGTGTGCAGCTTGCTTGTACGTAATTAAATATTGAACAAAATTAATAAAAGTGTAGCAACCTTTCATGAGAATCATGTGGGGCACATTGTCACGTGATATCTCTTGCAAGGGATTCCTTCCTTTTCACTCCGACGTGACCCTTTGTGGTATGCCATGACAGACACATGACAGACGAAATGCACCAAATTGACAGCCAAGCTACGAAGCCGCTCGAGATCCCGACGCTTCTCTTCAGCGGGACAGGCACCTCCGATCGCTTGGTCGAGGTCGACGATGTACATGGTGCCATCATCGCTCAGCATGAAGTTATTCAGGTCCACATCGACCATTGCCACTCCACATGTGTGCAAAGCATCGAGAGCGTCTTCGGCCAGGTAGAAGTGATCTTGAGTCAAGCTGCGGTTCTGATGTAACTCCTCCATCGTGTGGCCGAAGACCCTGCAAGGCGGCCAGCTGAAACATGGACACGTCATGACCAAGGCGAACAGTTTACGACCGAGCGTTCCAAGAGTAACCGACAAAACCGAACAGTGTTTGACAAGACGTAATGAATCATGCAGTTGCATGGCGAGCGTGCACTTTAACTCCACAGTAGATTGTCAGGTCGTCCTCTCGGAGTTTCACCTTGAGTTGACCAGACAGGCTTCCTTACCAAACCCGGATACGAGGGTCCCGTGGGTCAGCAGTCTGGGAACGACGGTGCCTGTGTACACCAGCCAGAGTGCCACTGATGGCTTGATGAGTCCTTACTTGAATATGCCACCGATGAATGGAGTTGTATCGTGACAAGGCGGGACAGAGTGCATTCAAGAGACCTCACCACAGATGACTCAAGGAAGCACGGCAAGGTGCAACATATGAATGGAGGAATGTGTTGTATGGTGCTATGATCTGCTGACCTTGAACCTCAACCAGCTGGCCGAAGATGCGCAGCGTGTTCTTAAGATTCGACAGCTGTTCTGTCGCATCAGGCCCGTCCTCTTCTGTGTCTGAGAAGATTTTCAAGACAGCGTCTTGGCCATCATAGAGACAAGACGTGACGGTGAATGTTGCCCCAGCGCCACAGTCACCATAACAGCCTGCAAGCACAACCTCTGTGCTTATTTACCGCTTGTTACCATTGCTTAATCAAGGCATGTGCAAATTAGTACTTGAGCCCATGTCCAGGATTACATCCATCGCTACTTCAAAACTACCTTACTTGGTCTCTCCGAGCAATTCTAGTCCAGTCCACAAGGATGAGCGAAAGATGTCGGAGCAGATCGTAGATAACGACAAGCTTGTGAGGAGAACTCTACAGCTAATCAAGTTTGAACAATGGAACACAGTCGAGTAACATACCAAGGTTGGCGATAGCACCTCCCCTCTGTTCGGGCTTCCCTGTAATCTTGTCGGTGCTACTGCTGCCACCTCCGGGCGCAGAAACATTGCTGCCGCTGCTGCCACCCTCATCGCCACATGGAAATGACGGAGTATCTTGCTGCCCATGTGATGCTTCATCGTCATCCGGTCTCGCGACGCGAAGCTGTGGCAACACCAGCCTTGGACCGCCAGCCGGCCGATTGGTGCTATCTAACCCAGCCAAGATCGCTGACTCCTGCATGTTATCGAAGTTTCACATTCGCCGTGAATAAAGTAGGTGTGTTACAAAAATCATTGATTAATGCGAAGATGACGGGTGCGGACGTGCACATCAAGGGAGAGTGCTCACCGCCACAGCAGCAATCAGCCAGCGTGCACTTGGCTTGCTGTCGCTGTGACCTGCTGCAGCCGAAAATCAAGAAGGAAACGTCCTTTTGCCTACAAATCATAAATTTGTAACAGTAAGACTCTGAACAGCACTTGGCTGAACAGCAATTGGCAAACTTTGAACACAGGTGAAGGGCACAAGTCGATGGGTAAGACAATTCCGTTGCACGCAATACAGCATGCTGCCGCACCGTCTTTGTTGCAGCTATTGCAAAGGTACTGCGGATGGTGGTCAAAACCTGTAGCTTGACGCCACCCGTTGCTGCCTGTGTTAAACATTTTCTGACGGCATTCTTCACCTGTGCGGCATCTGCCTAATCCTCAATGAAATGGACGGTCTCCCAATCACATATCTTGAGTAAAGAGGTGTCGGAACGTGAGAAGCCCACCAGCCGCCACGACGCCAAGACCTCGGCCTCAGCTTCAGTCATGGACCACCAGCCCAGAAGCTCCTCCGCAGCCTCTTTACCGCTGGTAGTTACAAGGGGTAGAGGCAGCTTGTCGTCTCCCATGAGGACGTAGTGCTCTGTGCCGTCATTGCCCTTCACCATAAACCTGCGCAAGGAGCGATTGACTCTCGTTAGCTTCCACACAATTGGCGCACAATTAATTATGCTTTGCTGGCATTTAGCGTGCATCTACACAGCCGCTGTCTTTGGCAGCAAACCTCAGCTTCTCAATCGGCCGTGATAAACGTCATCGCACCCCCAGTCTGGTTTCATGGGACGTCCTTTAGCGGTCGCAGTTTCCAACGCCGCCTCCTGACGTACGTATCGAAAGGCGTGACCACGAGAATGCAGATATTCCTCGACAGCCACCATGATGCGCGTTTCGCGCACAGATGAAATAGCTCCTTCGTTTGTCAACCTTAACGCTATCCTTTCGCTTGTCCCACGTTTTGGTATGGGAATGACGCTTCTGGTGGATTTCGAGCCATTGCTTCGATTGCTTCTGGCACGTTGCCACAATAATGCCCTGCGAATCCCGGGAAGGTGTTGAACCTGCTCTCCACATCGATGATGCCCTGCTCGTCGAGTGAAGTTTCAGGGTAAGGGGTGGTCTGACAACGTTTCGAAGGAAGGTTTGATGAATTCTAACACAATTGGATGTCTATAGAGATTATTTTTGGAATCCGTTCGGAACTCTTCAGAGATGTACATACAATGTGCCTACGACTCAACAACGATATTCACTGTACAGTGCGCAAAGTCATAGCATGCAATCCAAACCCTTTTCAACCTAGAATGGCTTTATTGCACGCTCACTAGAGTTCTGGACGCTCTGAGCTGTCACTATCATAGTATGACGAACTACTTGCCAGCTGGCTGTCTGCGAGTATTGAGTATTGTTTATTAGGGCCTCGGCTTAGGGCCTACTTCTTCTTTCCTTTAGACTCCTCAAATTGGGAGACGGAATTGTAGGGCTGCATCCATGGCGAAAAATTTACAGCCATTTTCATTAAAATTCATTGTAATACTAGTTCGATCTGAAATCATGATCATGCATATGACCTTTACGAAGGCCACGGTGAATACAAGGATTTGCTTCATGATTCAATCCAAGAAGAAGTACAAAAAGAAAAGGTATGTTATGTCTTATGAGACATGGCCGGTGTCATTGCATGGAGAACGCGCTACCTTGCGTGGCGTTATCAAAATGGGATGGAAATGTTGCATTCCAACTTTGGCCTGAAGGATATCTTATGACCGACCTACATTAGATTCGTAAATGTCTTATTGTGCACCGGCAACCTCGCCCTCAGTCGATTGACATCAGTCTATTGCGAAAATACTAATAACAACAGTAGTAATAACCTTCCGGTCAATGGTAGGTAAGGTTTAAGAGTCTGCTTGCGATCCTGCATCCAGGCTGTCGTTAAAGCCCATGTCCCAATACCCTGTGCAGCTGGTCAGAAGAAGTCACCCAATGTATGAGCTCAATTAGAAGTAGTCAATTCACGTACGACGTACGTGTGTTACAATGTGATAGAAGCACACTCATATGGAAATCTGTATATGTGGACACGGAATCAGATGAACCATTCACGCTAACGCAGACAATAGCTGGGACGACTGCCAGTTAGTTGTGGTCTCGTTGTAACCTAATTTGCTGTTGCAGACTTTGGTCACACGTCTGTCAGTAACTTGCTTGAAAGTTATTTCATCCAAACGAGACAAACCTGCAAGATCATCGGCTATCATTGAAGCAGTATGGGACTAGATATTGCCACACTCTCTTTCAGGCTGACAATCACCCAGTGTGCAAAGTAACCGGATCTGCCAACCTACCCCTCCCAATTCATCTACCCAGCAATCGCTCCGTGATGGCGGCAATCGAAATGAGAGCCGGAAAACGTAGAAGTGCGACGCAGGGTGCAGCTGTACACGGCTATGTACCATATTGACCTGTGCACAGGGGAGTGAGGTGGTGTGTGTGTGTGTGTGTGTGGGGTGGGGGGGGGATACATCATTTGCAAGTGGCAGTGCGGCTTTCCACTCTCTAGGGGAAATTGCGACAAGTTCCACTCTCTAGGGGAAATTGCGACAAGGACAATGAAAATTCGATGTGACGCAGGGTCACTTTCCTTTACAAGATGGAGGAAGGTGTTGCGGGCAGCAGCTTTGGTCTCAATGTTGCACGGCTTGCAAGGTTACCAGCCTCTGTCGTCAAGCGGGCAGCTCTCGAAGCTAAAAGGATGGCAGATGACCCTAGCCAAAGCAGGTCAGCTCTTTCTGGCCATTGGTAGAGGAACCTCGGATTCTTACGCCCTGTGCAAGTTGCCTATTAACCAGAAGCGAATTTGGGATGCCTCAGTTGTCGGTAAGGTATGACAAGATGAGAATTAGTTGTACGGTTAGACTGACTGATGGTACAAGCAAGCCTGGAAAGGAACGTGTAAGTGTGGTTTGAATTATGCTCCATATAATTCCTGTTTCCAGTACGGGTCCATTGCCCATGTTGATGCTGTCTTCCGTTTCGGTCGCTCACACTTGCCCCTTGCCCGTGACACAGCTGGGCAATTGTAGTACAGTATTGGGAAGGTTTGCACTGTGGTCATTTGCCATACAGCGAGCAGAATTAGTCAAGCACTCCTGGTGTTCGCTCACGGGAATCCAACCTGCATCATTGCAGCACAAACACCGCAACTGCAGCAGTGCCAACGAAGGCAGCGGCCCTCCTTCGTGACATAGCTTCGACGGTGCAGCAAAGCCAGTCAGCACACAGCAGGACGGGAGCAATCGGCGAGCTCCTCATTCTGCAAAGCTCAGCACGCAGCATTGATGTAGCTGGGTAATCGTGACGGAGTAAAGGAAGCTGCGTGCTCACTATTCTATGGGAAACAAGTACACACTGCTTCAATATATGTGCGCAGTAGAAGTGTACATTAAATATGTATTTGTATTGCTCTTGTAAGCAAAATATGAGCTACATGAGGCAGCCTTAAAGAGCTGAGAGATCGTGTATTGTTGGCGTGTAACAAAGGCATAAACAAAAAGATGGAGGACCTTTGGCTTATTCAACTACGTTCACGTGAATTTTGTTCTTTCTTTGTCCCGAAGATATACCTATCTGACGCCTGGGGAAGCGGGGCCTTTTCCCTTATCTCCCCTTTTCCGTAGTTTTCTCGGGGACAAGTGTTTGAGACTGCACTTTGTAACAATCCAATTTCGTACATGTACAACAAACCTTTCTTTCTCAAAGACTTCATGAACAGTGGTGAAACACACACAACTTTGGTATGATAACATATGGCGGTCATCATTCCTTTTAAAATTAAATTTTTGACACTGGACTGCACGCAAATGATTTATGCTTATCCATATATGACGTGAGTCCCGCGGTTGCACGAGGAGACCCTAAACCTCAAGGTTGATACTCGACTATGCGTGCACATTGCCGGAACTTTGGGTGACGACATCGACTGTGATAGTGTGGGTGGAGTTTCTACGTAGTATACTGGCAACAAAGCAGTGCGCGTGGCGCCTGTAACCATCTTGCTTTGCTACTAGGTAGTACCGGTATACCTCATGATCATGACCATCCCAAATTCAACAAATTTATGCCAAATTTTGAGCAAAATTACTGGTTTTCGTTTTGAAACATGCAGAAGAGCAGTACAGAAAGGCATGAAGAGTTGAAATTTCAGCTGTGATAGTGTGAGTGGAGTTTCTACTAGCAACAGAGTAGTACGCGTGGCGCCTGTAACCGTATTGCTTTGCTACCTAATGTAACCATGACCATCCCGAACTCAATAAATTTATGCCTGTTCGTGAGCAATGTTACTGCTTTCGTTTTGGAGCATACAGAAGAACAGGATAGAGAGGCATGAAGAGCGGGAATTTCAATAATATAAAAGATATGATTGGCAATACGTTTTGAAATTCTACTTGTTGCCTATCGCGGTGTGATGGGCCTTGACATCATACGGCCATGTTCAGATGCCGAGATGTTAATGTACAAGGAGAGATGTCAGCCGTCATCATCGGAAATTTGGAGTACCATAGTCTACATGCAATCACTTGGACATGAGCAGCTCATCTGCAGCTTAAAGCATCGGGTCTTTGATAATTTGAGGCTGGAAGTCCGGCTCTGCATACTTCGCCAACAAGTCAGCATAGAGTTTGTGCCTTGCGGTGAGCTGAAATCCCCATCGATCCCTGACCTGTCGACATCTGTGTGCAAACACATACTCAGCACTGGCGTCTCAGGATTCTCTGGATTCAAGTGCGCGAAAAGTCCGCTCTTCCTGCTCTTCACATCCTGGCAACGGTCACACTCAGCCGACAAAGCGACACTTCTTCGAGCGAACACACTGGCAAGAGGATGTGTGATCTAGAAGGTGCTCTCACAGATTCAGATCCAGCTTCGCAATGAGGAGCCCGTCCTTACACCTTGTCAACCCAGGCGTCCTGTACAAATACAGACAGACAGGCACACAGACAGTCAAGCTCCAACCGCAATGATCAAATGCAGCAATCATATGTTTTACATGATGACATCCAAAGAGTGTAGAGGGCATGCTCCGATGAGCACTTCGAAGCATACACTTGACTCTCTTTCTTTCCGAATTTGTTCAGCGTTCTCAATCATTACGGTGAGGCATCAATGCCTGGGCACGGCAGAAAATGACTGACCGGCTGGCATCTGGTGCTGCGAAGTAGGAGCTGCCATAGAAGTGGCCAAAGGCCTGTCAACACATGGGCCATTGGTCAAAGGAGGCCAATTGACTGCCAATACACCAGCCACTTGAAGCTGAAGTCTAAGGCTTCACATACTACAGGGTAGAACTTACAATCTCGACACCAGATTAAAAGAATCGCTGACGGTGTGACTTACAATTGACCAGCCTGTTCGAACACGGACCTACAATGTATTTCATATTGATGTGTGGCTGGCTAACCCCACCTGATGTTCTGATTTACCGTCACCAGAAGTGAAAGCATTGGGAAACACCTGCAACCTTGATTCACCGCATGTGAGTGACGCAATACTATGCACTGAATGCTTCAGCCACCAGTGTTCCGATTCTCCTCAAACCCACGGCCAGATCTACATCGTTCTGAGCATTTACAGGGTTTTCACTTACTGGAGTACCCCTGGTACCTAGAAGATAGCAGATTGCTCATATTTTCCAAGCTGAGCTCTACAAGACAAATAGCAACGTGGTTCAAATTGATGTCAGGGGCAATCCTTTCGAAGCCGACCTCTGTTCCCACTCTATTGATGGCTCCGACATAAAAGCCGTTAGCTATGGCAGCATTGCGAGCTTCGATCCCCCACCTGCGTCAACGGCCCATCGTTCCATGTCAAGCAGCAGCAACTGCGAAGCTGCGATGCATGAGCTGTATGACATCTCTGCGTGATCTGCTTCCGAGCTTGACAGCACCTTTTGGCGCGCAGTTCACGGATTCTCATGGGGATTGACCCTCTGTGCACTCTGAACCTTGCGAAAGCATGTTGTGGCTAGGAAGTGGCTAGTATGCGCCTGGTGGAGATCGTACATGGGTTCACTGAGTTCACCGACGGTGGCGGATGGATTGAAAACCAGCTCCGCCCCATTCAACCCAAATCCCATCCAGTTTAGAGGATGGTGTCTACCCTGACATCGCGGAAGTGTCTGCCCTTAGTTGAAAGTGTCTACCCCTTGAAGTGTCTACCTTGACACCGCGGAAGAAGAGGCAGCACAAGCTTGGTGCTAAGCACGATGTACAGGCAAATGAGGGAGAGGGGGATGGGGAGCGAAAGGGGGCATGAGAAGGAGGGAGAGGGGGAGGTAGAAGGGTTGATGGGGAAGGGGAGGGAAGAGACAGAGAGAGGGAGAAGGAATCTCAGATGCGGCACGCATGCATGGGCAAACCCTCAAGGCACCATCCATCTGGGCATGTAGAAGCACATACATTATGGCACGGCCCATCCCATGTCCAGGCAATTCAACAAAACGAGCAGCAGGGAGCGGCTTCTTGAGGCTGAGATTGCGCACATAACAGATATTGATGCCGATGCGACCAAAGGCAGTTTCAAAGACGGGATGGCCGGTGTTCCCTTCCATGTAATACGTAGACTCGTTGAAATCACCCACTCGCGGTATGTGATTCTGCACCAAGCAAATATCTGTCGCCACAGCTCGAACGCATACCGAGATATCATTTTACCAAGCCTTGAATGGAGGATTAGAACAGCATTCGGATATGCATAATTTGAATAAGAATCCAACATCCAGCCTTGTATTGCCATGTGCATTTGAATCCAATGGTGGTTGCTGTCTGAGCAGCTGGCCGCAAACTCCGCTGCCACCAGCATCAGCCAATCGGATGATTCAAACTCGGACAACCTCATTCTCTTTTCACGCTGACTGCAAATTGGACACATAGACCAGGTGCTAGCCGGGCAAGAGAAACTGGCAATGCAGACATGAGGGCTCTCGTAGCATTGTAAGTCATCATGCCCTCCATCATCATGACCATTCGACTCAGTTGTCACATAGACCCTTCAAGCGATGTGCACCTTGCGATGCTTTCCGATGACGTTGCCTTTGTTGCCGATCACGACTGCAGTGTTCCACAAGACGTCGCCATGAGCAGAGTCCCGCTCCAGGGTGGGGCTGATGATGACCTGTCAGACAGGTCAGCCCTGTCAGGCTGGTCCACCTTCGGCCATTTGAACAGCAGCATGATGCAATACGTTCGACGGTACAGAGGAACCCCTTCTATGGCACGACCCAGCAGACAGATGCAACACGAAGACGATGACACACCATGTGGTGGTGGTGACTCACCATGTTGTGTTTCTCAGCCAGGCCCTGCAGCAGCTGTGTTGTGGGGCCCGATTCTGCGCTCTCTGCGAATTCGCACCACTCCCGTTCTCGTGTACAAAAGGCAAAGGGCTGCAGCACAGTCCCTGCCAAGTTTCCACACGACATAGGGCGGAACTCACTGTCCATCTTCCCGTACAGCACGAGCAGTGAACAGTCAGAGGTTGGGAGCCGTACCATTGTCCATGCCTCTTGTAGACATAAGACGTTGACTCCGCTCTGTGCTGCTAAGTCAATTGCAAGAGTTGCCCTCTCATGGAGTGCCTGCGGCACCGTGGCATCGAAATGATAACCCCACGAATGCATATCCTCACTCAGTATAGCTACAGCACTTTTGCCCTGCCTTCGCGTCTGCTCGTCTGAGATAAGGTGATAGAAACCGTGAGGCAAATTATCTTGCAAGTCCTGTGAGTGTCAAATGAATGAGGCAAAGCAAAGGCAGCAACCTGAATTTGGCTCGCGTATGGCGCAGTCGTGGGCTCTACGATGGCATTCTGCAAGATAGCTGCCGTGAGAATGCGAGGTGCTCGCATTTGTTCTGGAAGAGCAGAGAAACGGTATGCCTGCGTTCGTTGAAGAGTGCACTTTCAAGATGTTTAGGTGCATTGCACTCGACCGGATAGTTTACAATTCCTCTCAGGCATGCAGTGTCGGCAATAGGAGATGGAATTGCCACCTGAGCAGTCATTTTTGCAGGTGTTAACGCCAATCTCACAGCTTCAGGAAGCTGCACGGTGAAGACGATAGGTATAGGCATCACCAGATTGTAAGGCGTCGATGAACACGGGTAATACGATTGAAGCGAGACATCAAAGCCGATATCCAAGCAAATGCATGGTCTTTGACCTCAAGGGGTTGTACAGCGGTTCCATTGTTGCTGCCATACAGTACTCGCTGTACTTCTACCAGTTTCTCTGAAGGTATGTACTCCTGCAGCAGAACCAATTATGCATTCACACTTTTTTCTGAGCCTGTAAAAGCATCAATCTCCCTCACTCTTGAACTTGTGAGAAGTACCAACACCAAAACCAATACCTTTAGAAGATCCTCGATTGATGCAAACCCTGCTAATTCACCGCGGTCCTCAGCATGTTCGTGATCTGGCTCTACATTCGTCATGTCAAAGCCCTTGCTAGTCAGCAAACCCAATTCAAATAGTATCGATAATCAGGCGAACAGGCGAAGATCGTTCAAATACTTTGCTGTAGCACGTGAACATGACTCGATACCTTCCTGTGCAGAAGCTGGCAAAAGCTGACCTGGCGGACGCGAGGAGCTTGAAACTAGGTTCCTTGTGCAGGCACAGCTTAATCACTTGGTAAGCGGGTGTCAAAATCAAACGAAATAATATGTTTACTTGATGGTGCAAGCATTGCAGCTGTGCCTTGTGGCGGCTGCTCTTTCGCAAACATATGCACTCATACATAATCCGCTCCAGGTGCGTGCTGTGCGCGACCCCGTTTATTCTGCGTCATTGAAAGGATGACGCCAGTGTTCATTAAAATCTATTGAATATGTAGGAGAATGATATTGCAAGGACGCTATCAGCTGGGGAGTCAGATACCAGGTAATATACATATCAGAAGCTCGGGCCCTTTCACGAACTTCAATAGATGCCTCATCCCTGCATACTTACCGCACAGATAGAGCTAAGCTCAGATATGCTCAATCACGCTGTGGTGGTATTATTGAGCTAAATTATGCATAGCTGACTAGGGTTGCGGTCTACTTCTTGCTCCAGGCACAAGCGACCTTGGGAAACAGATCGCCACAAGCAGGGTTATTGTGCCCTTTATGGAACAGCAGGGCACCGAGCAGATCACGATGCTTTGGATCGGCCAAACAACACCCGGGCTCAGGTGACAGTAAGCACGTAAAGCGCAATTCAATGTTGCCTACAGCAGAAACATGTAATATAAAATACAGCTTGAAAAGCCAAAATTTGGAAAAATTAGGACATGGTTGCCCTTAAGCAATGTCTTTCTGTAGTAAAGCGCCGTCAAGTAGCGCTTTGCTTTTCTTCTGGTGTCCATGCAGCCCGTGACAGGAGACGCTTATCGAACGCTTCAAACGGTGTGTCCCCAGCTGACACGCGAATCGGGGGGCGCTGTTGCTCGTTACTGCTGCGACGAACGTCAGATAAACGACTTATCGCAGAAAGTGCGACTCCAGCTGTACCATATCTATTCTCATACGTGTTTTTGTCCACTCACAGATGCGATGCAATGCTCGAGTGACAGCCGATCAGGTACATAAATGCGGCCCTTAAATAATCAAATATGTTGGTTGCAGATACAAATCGCCACTATCTTTTTGGTTGGTTGTCCAGCGTGTGCTCACAACTTCAAGCATTTCTTCTGCGAGCTGACATGCTCACCCGACCAATCGACTTTTGCAAACGTAACGGACACCCAGCTTGCTCATGATAGCAATGAG
>JAULKR010173445.1:0-22299 GCA_032356305.1 Prasiola linearis
AGCGGATTGGTCCATGGTCGAACGCGGCTGGAACACCCACGTTCGAGGCCAGGGACGATTCTTTGCGTCAGCGGAAGAGGCCCTGGGCACCTTGCGTTCGGAATCGCCTGGAATCATCGATCAGGACCTTCCTGAGTTTGTCATAGCCCGAGAGGGAAGGGCGCGGGGGCCCGTGATGGATGGCGATGCGCTCATCAATTTTAACTTCCGTGGAGATCGCGCCATGGAGATATCGAGGGCTTTTGATGACGAAAGCTTTGACGCCTTTAGCCGCGGTCCCAGGCCCAAGGCGTTCTACGCGGGCATGATGGAATACGACGGCGATTTACACGTTCCCACGCGCTACCTCGTCGACCCACCACACATCAGTCGCACCAGGGGCGAATTTTTAGCGCGCAACAAGATCAGTCAACTCGCGATCTCTGAGACGCAAAAGTTTGGCCACGTCACATATTTTTGGAATGGGAATCGCAGCGACAAATTTGACGAGGCGAGTGAGACCTATATAGAGATTCCATCAGACAACGTCGCGTTCAACCAGCGGCCGGCGATGAAGGCAAAGGAAATTACCGATCGGCTGGTACGCGAACTCAAATCCGGCGCTCACCGATTTACCCGAGTCAACTATCCCAACGGAGATATGGTGGGGCACACGGGGGACCTCCGCGCGACGATCGAGGCCATGGAAATCGTCGACCGCGAAGTTCGACGTCTGTCCGAGTGCGTCGCCCACTTGAACGGCGTTTTGGTCATCTGCGCGGATCATGGCAACGCCGAAGCGATGGTGATGCGCGACGCCGCCGGCGAAATCTGCCGGGATGACAGTGGCGTGGACCAAATTAAAACCAGCCATTCGCTAAGCGAGGTTCCATTTTATCTAGTCGATCCGGCCAGGCAGGTCAGAGCGACGCTTAATCCATTAGAGAAACGCGGAATCGCAAACGTGACCGCGACGTGTATCGAACTGATGGGCTACGTACCTCCTGAAGGTATGGAGCCCTCACTGCTGAGGCTATAAATGAAGAATCGTTCAAAAGTTGGTTTGGCGCTCGCTGTGGCTATGGGTCTTGCGGTCTTTCTGACCTTTCAAGTTCGCATGCCGGACGGCAAAATCAAGGTGGGGGCGTCGCTGGGCGAGGCCGAAGCGTGCACTGATAACGTTGAGTGTTTTCCTGAAGTCGAGTTTGTCGATCTCACGGGAGGCGTATGGAATCGAGAGTCGCTCAGAGGAAAAATCGCTGTGGTCAATTTTTGGGCGACCTGGTGTGCGCCTTGCCGCGCAGAGATCCCAGAACTCACGCGCTTCTATCAGGCGTACAAGGACAAGGGGGTCATCTTGCTAGGTCTTTTGCGAGACCAGCCCAGTGATGCGGCTCTCGCCTCATTCTCTGAGCAAGCCGGACTCGACTATCCCGTGGTCCGTGCAGACGGCGATATTGCCGTGGCCTTTGGGTACCCCGAGGCGCTACCCACTACATTTGTGTACGATCGAAACGGCCACGTCATCGAAGAACGCCGCGGCGCGGTGGACTTCAAAACGTTAGAAGAACTGATCAAACCCCATCTCTAGTTCGGGCTGCTTTCTCGGATCAGGTAGAGCTGTGCCCTGACACGTCGCTACAACCGAGTGGTCTGTAGGTCGCGTTTGGCAGGACTGCATTTGGACGGGGCCCTATATTGACTCACGCAAGTGACAGCGTATGGGGTATCCTTATCTGATGCGTTTTATGTTTGCTCTAGGATGTCTCGTTACTTTTGCCTCGTGCGGTGCGCGCAATCTTCCGCAGACGACAGCGGCCGCAGTGTCACAGCGCGAAACGGCGTTTCACGCAAAGGCGACTCAGATAGGGCAGGCTCTCTTTCTAGAGCTCCACGGCACCCGCAAATCCATGCCTCTCGAACGAAATTTCGAGAATGCGAGTCTTTGGACCGTTCGAGTGAATGCAGCGGGACGAGACCTCCAAAAAGTGACTGAGGGGTCTGTGAAGATCGTTAGGCAGGAAGTCTACGGTACTGGACTTTATGATACGACGATGAGGCTCTCAATGGGATTCGCCATGACCGACGCTTCGACCGAGGTCTGGGTTGACGTTCGCGAGCCAAGCGGCAGCACCAAGAAAATTCGCGTCGACGTCAAGGCGACCCAGACCCGACTCGCTGGACAATGACGTCCTTCGCTGCTACCGGATCGGAGTGTCAGTCGAAATCACGATTATCCGCGGCAGCGATCCCGAAGCGTCGCAGCCAAACTACCTAAGGGCATTCGAGCGACTCAATCGTGAATGGCTCGAGGCTTATTTTCGAGTCGAGCGATGCGATGAAGAGGTTTTTGCGGACGTAAAGGCACGCATCTTGGATCCAGGCGGCATACTTATCTTTGCCGAGCTCGATCACGACTTTGTGGGCTGCGGCGCCCTGATTGCAACTGGGGATGGCGGTTTTGAGCTGGCGAAAATGGCAGTCACTCAAGCCCATCGGGGTAAGGGGCTGGGAAAAGCGATGATGGATGCTCTACTCGAGTACGCCGTGCAGACGGATGCGACCTACGTTACTTTGGTGACCAACTCGACGCTCAAGGCGGCCATAGGGCTTTATCAAAGCCGAGGATTTTCCATCACCCACGAAGGCCAACACGAGGTGTACGAGCGCGGCGACGTTGTGATGAATCTGAAACTTACATCAAAGTCCTCCTGAAGTTTCGCGGGCACGCGACCTGAGAGCAAGTCCAAAACCAAAAATGCACACAGGAGTTCTTCTATAAGCTCAGTGGTTCATTCAGAAATTCGGCTCAAGCCTTCGAAGGAGGCTTATTCCAAGAGCGGAATCGCGATACACTATAAGATGTAAGGGGGAGGCCATGGCAGACACGGCTTCGGGTGCGGGAGCACTCATTGGTGTGAAAGTTGGAAACTACACCATTAAAACAAAATTAGGCGAGGGCGGCATGGGGGCGGTGTATCTAGCCGAGCATCCTCTGATCGGCAAAAAAGTCGCGCTTAAAATTTTGCATGAAGAATTTTCTGCCAATGAAGACGTGGTCTCGCGTTTCTTCAATGAAGCCAAAGCGGTCAACGACATCCAGCATCCCAACATTGTTGACGTTGTTGACTATGGGGTCTTAGATCGCGAGGGGCGAAAGCTCGTCTACTTCATCATGGAGTTCTTAAACGGCCATGAGCTCGCCAACCTTATTAAGCGAGATGGCCCTCTCGCCCCACTCCGTGCTTTGGAGATTGGCAATCAAGTCGCGAGCGCGCTGTCTGCCTCGCACAGAAACGGCGTGGTCCATCGTGATTTGAAGCCCGACAACATCGTTCTCGTGAGTAAGGGCGGCAACCCTGATTTCGTAAAGTTGCTCGATTTTGGCATCGCCAAGCTGACCAATGACCAGCCCGGATCGAGAAAAACCCGGACCGGAATTGTGATGGGAACGCCGGCGTACATGTCCCCAGAGCAGTGCGAAGGCAAAGGAGAAGTCGACGAACGAACGGATATCTACGCTTTGGGCATTGTCCTTTTCGAGATGTTGACAGGAAGAACACCCTTCGTCGGTGAAGGGTATGGAGAGGTCCTGGTCCAGCATCTAACTCAGCCAGCTCCAGCGCCGAGTGATTTTGTCGAGGGGATTCCACCCCACGTCGAAGCGATTGTTCTTAAAGCTCTCAACAAGTCGAAGGCTGACCGTTACTACTCCATCGAGGATTTTGCCCAGGCTTTGCGAGACCCCGTGGGCTTTGTCGAGGCCAATGGCGGGCTGCAAGACTTCTTAGCAACGTCTTTGGACGAGGAATCCATTGTCCGTACAGCTACGAACGCCCCCGCCGAGCGCGCCAGCACGATTGCGCCCCTGACGAGCGTCTACGACTTTGAAGACTCCACTCAGTCCACCCATGCAAGCAGCTCCACGGGCGGCGGCACAAAAATCGCTTTGGCTCTGGGGGCGGTCGTCGCAGTCGCTGCGCTCGCTCTTTTCATTTTCAAAAAAGCCGAGATGAGCGCGCCGGTTGTGGAGTCAAGTCAGGCTCTCCCGGAAGCCGTTGATGTTTCACCTGTTGCATCTGCGGCCGAAAACATTCAGATCCGCTTTGTTTCAAAACCTAAGGGCGCTCAAGTTTTTGTGGGGGACGAACTCAAGGGAGTGACCCCCGTGGACATGGAATTTGTGCAAGAGGACAGGAAAGAGGAGTTCAGAGTCGTTTTGGACGGATACGTTGAGGCCAAACGACAGATCTCGCTAGGCGACAATCGCCATGTCGAAGTGGCACTCAGCAAGCTTGCGGTGGAGACTGTCGACGATAAACCTGCAGAGACTACCAGCGCGGCGGGCCCAGCCCCGAAGAATACCGAAGTTACGGAAAACCGTCGTAAGAAGGGCGCATCAAAAGCAAATCGTCGAAAAACTTCAAAAGGAAGAAAAACCGGCGACAATACCTTGCGACCTGATCTCTAGAATTTTTCTTCCTCTCCACAGGATTCTTATGACAACAAGACTACGATTTCGTACATTTTTCGCCTCGATGCTGCTTTCAGCTTCGCTGCTATCTATTCCAGCGCACGCTCAAGACGAAGAACGAAAAAATCGAGCTCTCAAGCTCTACGATCAAGGCAACGCGCAATACAATCTCGGTCGGTGGGAAAAAGCCATTGAGTTTTTTGAGCAGGCCTACGAGACTTTTCCTGCGCCCGCTTTTATCTTCAATATTGGTCAGGCTCATCGTCAGACGGGGAACTGCACCAGCGCCGTTTTCTTTTACAGGCGTTACCTCGCGCTCAAGCCAGAGGCCGAAAACAAGGCGGAAGCTCAAGGTTTCATCGACGACCAAGTCGAAGTTTGTAAGCGTAAAGACGAGTCGCAGAACAAACCTCCCACAGGGACTGTGTCGCCTGACAGCGGAGACGCGGCTGTCGCGAGCGGCGCAAGCTCTGAAAAAGACGACCCACAAGAGCCGCAAGCCCAGGTGTCGTCCTCCTCAGGTCTGGGCACAGCAACCGAGGGGGCAAAACCGTCCTCCGCCGAAGCCCGGCCTGAAGAGACAGGCCCAAATTTAAGCTACGAGCCAAGTCTCATCGTGTCTCGACTGGGAGCCGGCGTTGCCGGAATCGGATTTGGTGAGGCTTTCGACAGTCCGGCCCAGCTCACGCTTTCTCTGGCGGCCGGCTATCCATTCCGGCTGTCGTCACTGGACCTTGATGTGGGAGTGCTCGCTTCGTTGACGCCCTTCAGCTACGTGGACCGAGATGGCACTGAATCTTCAGCCTCGCTGACGTCCATTTTAGCAAACATCGGTGTGGGCTACTCGCTAAGCGATCGCATCGCGCTCCGCGGCGCGGTCGGTTTAGGCGTTAGCATCTTGGGAGGACTTTCAGGCGAGACCTTATTTGTCGAACCAGGACAAGAAGTCACCGGCGCCTTGTCAAGCGTGAGTTTACGAATTGGGGTTGGAGCCGACTTCTACCTGACAAAATCGCTTTCGCTTACAGCCGAACTCTTTACCAACGCGAGCGCCGCGCCTGATGGACTACGAGACGATTTGGACTCTCTCTCCGCGTCAGGACTCTTGGTCGGCGTTGGCTACCGGCTTTAAAAAATCTACCGCGCCTATCTGGAAAGTTTTCGCTGCAGCGCTCGGGCTCGCGAATTGCCCGGGTCGTCGCTCAGTATTTCTTCGATCATCGATTCTGCGCGCTCTCGCTCTCCAAGTTCAATGAGAACGCTCGCGTAACGCATCTTAAGTCTAGAATCGTCCGGATCAAGCTCCAGCGCACGTTCGTACGCGATGCTCGCATCGCCGATGGCTTTGTTGAGCCGCAAAATATCGGCATAGGCCGACCAATAGCTTTGATTCTCGGGTGAGAGATCAATCGCTCGACCGATACTTTCTTCGGACGCGGTATTCTTTCCCTGCGCATTGAGCGTGACGCCAAGCTCGTAGTACGCACGGGCATCGTTTTCAGAAAGCGCGACCGCTTTTTCATGAGAAAGAGCAGCGGCACTCAATTTCTTTTGCGACCGCTCGACGATTCCTTTGTCTATCCACGTGTCGGCAAAATCAGGGTCAAGTTTGAGCGAGCGGCTGATTTGCCTATTCGCTGCCTTTGTTTTGTTGAATTTTGCGAGGGCGCGGGCGTACGAATTGCGGAACGCTGGTTCCTCGGGCGCGAGCTCGACCGCCTGCTTGAGGTCGTCGAGGCTTCGTTCATCTCTTTGCCTGAGTCGGACAAGTCCGCGCTTTTCATAGGATACCGCATCTTGATCGTCACTGGCGATAAGTCGATTGAGAGCGCTGGCCGCCTCAGGTAGTTGTCCAACCGCGACAAGCGCATCCGAATACATCCGGGCTCCTTGACGGTCATCTGGCGCCATCCTGCGATAGGCCTCGGCAATTTCTAAAGCGCCCTCGTTGTCGCCTCTGTTTAGAAGAAAATAGGTAAAACGCAGGTTGGCGGTTGGGTTATCTGAATCCCGGGCCAAAACCCGAAGGTAAAGTTTTTCCGCTGTGTCGTGGTCTCCGCTATCGTCCGCACGCATGGCCTCATGAAGCATGTCGGAGAGTGACGCGCTTTTGCGACTCTTGTTTTGTACTCGCTCCATTGAATCCGTCGACTCAATATCGGAGGTTTGGGAGCCGCCGCACGCAAAAGAGAGGACGAGAAATCGAAAAAACAGCCTAGACACGATAGGCTCCATCCTAACAAAGACATGTTTACCATTGAAAACTTTCTCACCTTAGGCGCCCTGGTTCTGCTTCAGGCAGTGCTTGGCTTCGACAATCTTCTCTATGTTTCGTTGGAATCCAAGAGGGCTCCAAAAGAGAAACAAGCGAAGGTGCGCCAGCTCGGAATTGGTCTCGCGATCTTCCTACGAATCGCGCTTCTCTTTGTTCTTATTAGTTTGATTAAGTACGTGCAGGAGCCGATATTTTCATTCGAGTTCGGCTCAGTCGCCGACGGAACCTTCAATATTCACAGCCTCATCGTCTTGGTGGGGGGCGCCTTCATTATCTACACGGCTACCAAAGAGGTCATGCACATGATGCGCATAGAGAAGGTGGGTCATGAGGCTAAAAACCCAGCGAGCGTTGGCAAGATTATCGTGTGGATCGTCATCATGAATCTTGTCTTCTCTTTCGATTCAATTTTGAGTGCCATGGCGCTGACCGAAGTCTTTTGGGTCATGGCGACGGCCATAGTTATTGGCGGAGTTCTCATGATTGTTCTCGCGGACCAGGTTTCAAATTTTCTGGAAAAAAATCGCATGTACGAGGTGCTCGGACTTTTCATACTCTTTGTGGTGGGCATTATGCTTCTCTCGGAGGGTGGTCATCTTGCCCACCTTCACTTCTTTGGGAATCCAATCACCCCCATGAGCAAAACCACGTTTTACTTCGTGATCAGCGTGCTGGTCGTCACAGATGTCGTCCAAACGCGATATCAGAAGAAGCTCCTAGCCGGCGAGGCTGAAGCCGAGTTCAAGCGATTCAGCGAGCGCGACCAAGGGCAGTCACGTGGGGCGACTTGACGCATTATAAAACTTCAGATTGTCGGAGGCCACTGACGACGATATACTAAGGGACAATGGGAAGACTGAGCCGATGGATGCTGCCAATCATGCTGGCGACAGGAGGATGGCTCGGTTGCGATGAGGGGGCTACGCCCGACCCAGACCCAGACCACGGCGACATTGCCGAAGGCATCATGGGCCCGCTGGGCAGTCCCTTGCCGACCGCGACTCCGGCGCAGCTTGAGGCCTTCGATCGAGGACTGGCTCTCATGGAGCACCAGTTCAGTCCGGCCGAAGGATTGGGGCCAGCGTTCAACGTGACCTTCTGCGGCGCTTGCCACGAAAAGCCCACCTTCGGCGGAAGTGCGGGCACCTATCGAAACTTTTTTATCGGCGCTACAAAAGAAGAGGGAGAGGCGTTACTCGTCGTCAATCCTCTCGGAATTCTCAGTTGCGGCGACGAGGACATCGCGCCCGAAAATCGCGGCGCTCTCAGCCCACCTCCTGCAAGTGAGACCGGTGCCTCGGACGGCGTCATTCGCAACTATTATTACGGAGCACACAACACCGCGCGGCCAGACATTCGGATCGATCCCCAAACTGAAATCGACGTCAACGTGGTGACCTCTCGCAACCCCATTCCCTTCTTTGGCGCGGGACTCATGGCAGAGATCTCCGACGAGGAGATCTTGTCTCGCGTTGACGCGGACGACAAAGATGGAGATGGAATCAGCGGCGAGCCGAACTTAAGGCTGGGCTTTGTCGGACGTTTTGGGGTCAAAGGACAAACAGCCTCTATTGAGGGGTTTATACGCGGGCCGCTTTTCAACCATCTCGGAATTACAACGGATCCTCTCACCGAAGAGCAGCGCGCCATGCTGCCGGTGGACTCAAGTTCTCAGCCAGGCCGAAACCCGTCGGCTGCGATACTGGGAAGGAGTTTGCAGAAATACTCTCAAGCGGCGGCATCGTCAGGGCCCAATTGCGACTTCGACGCCGTGCCTGACCCGGAAATGTCCCGATCTCAGCTTTTTGATCTCGTGAGTTTTTCGATGCTTCTCGCCGCGCCGGAGATCGAGCCGATCAATCCGCAGCGTCGACGAGGCATGACCGTATTCAATCTATCCGGGTGTGGCTCCTGCCACACGCCGCGTTTGAACAGCCCGCGGGGTCCGCTGCCCGTGTACAGCGATTTGCTTGTGCACGACATGGGACCTGAACTTGCGGACAACATGACTTTTGGTTTCGCGCGCGAGAGCGAGTTTAAAACGCAGCCTCTATGGGGCCTCGCCGCCGTCGGACCCTATCTACACGACGGAAGGGCCCAAACTATCGACGAGGCAATCTTGTGGCATGGGGGCGAGGCCGAATCGGCCAAGAACGCTTACGAAGCTGCCTCGGACTCTGAGAAGGCCGATCTCAACGAATTTCTACTTTCACTTGGCGGACGCTCGCAGTTCTCTCAGGGCTTACTCCCGCCTGGAGATGAAGCGCCAGCAAGGGGTAACTTTGGTGGCCCGCGATCGCAGCTAAGCGCGGACGAGGCCAGTGCCTTTGAGGAGGCGCGCGTTGAATTTGACCGCGAGCGCGGCTTTTCCGAAGGCGTCGGGGGACCGAGATTTAATGGTGATTCGTGCCGCGCGTGCCACTTTGAACCGACCATGGGCGGCAGCGGTCCGAGCGGCGTTAACGTGGTTCGCCACGCTGTTTTTCAGGAACTGCAATTTTCAAATCCGCGCGCCGGCAGTGTGCTCCACAAGGCTTCAACTGAAGTCAATAGCTTCAACGCACCCGAGCGCGAGGCGACCTACTTTGAGCATCGCCAAACCCCAGCGCTGTTTGGACTCGGATTGCTCGACGACATCGACGAAGTTGTTATCTTAGCCAACCAAGATCCCGAAGACGCTGACGGCGATGGAATTAGCGGACGCGCGCCCATCCTAGAAGACGGGCGACTTGGTCGTTTTGGTTGGAAGGCGCAGGTACCGACGCTCCGTGAATTCGTACGCGACGCTGTTTCAGTGGAGCTGGGCATGACTCTAGCCCCCGAAGAAGGCTCGACCTTCGGAGCCACCGAGGACAGCGACGGCTATGCCGATCCAGAGTTTGCACCCGACGAAGCCGAGCGCATCTTATATTTTATGAAGACTCTAGGCCCGCCGCCGCGGAGCGGGACTCCCGAAGCTGAGGATGTCATGCAAGGTGAAGCTCTCTTTGCCCAAGTGAGCTGCACAGGCTGCCATGTTCCCGCGCTTGAGGGACCCGATGGGCCGGTCGCTGCCTACACCGCCATGCTCCTTCACGACATGGCGCCGGCTGGAACGCTAGGCATCGCCGAAGGCGCCGCCACCATGACCGAATTTCGCACCGCGCCGCTTTGGGGTATTGCAAAATCTAAACCCTACATGCACTCCGGCGAGTTCTACACCCTCGAAGAAGCCATTAAAGCGCATCAGGGCGAGGCTGCCCCGTCTGCGGCGGCCTACGAGGCCCTGAGCGAGGGGCAACGCAGCGCCCTCATTGCCTTTCTTCTCTCGCTCTAGTGAGAGCAAGTCGCGAAGTCACCTTGCGCGCGGCGTCGGCGCCCCTCATCAAAAGAAATAAAGCGCGCGTAGTGATTTGCGCATTGCCTTCAGCGGGCTACATTGAAGCAATGAGTGCAACACCTGTGAATACTGCGCCAAGCAACCTGATCATTCCCACAGTGATTGAGACAACGCACCGTGGAGAGCGCGGATGGGATATTTATTCACGTCTACTCAAAGACCGAATTATTTTTCTGGGTTCAGCGATCAACGACGACGTCGCTAACACGGTTATTGCCCAGTTACTTTTTCTGGAGTCCGAAGAACCAGAAAAAGACATTATGATGTACATCAATTCGCCCGGCGGCGTCGTGACTTCAGGCTTTGGCATTTTCGACACGATGAAATACGTGCGCTGCGACGTGGCCACGATCTGCATGGGGCAGGCGGCTTCCATGGGCGCCTTTTTGCTCGGCGCCGGGACCAAGGGCAAACGTTACGCGCTACCTCACGCCCGGATCATGATTCATCAGCCTCTAGGTGGGTTCCAAGGTCAGGCCACTGACATCGATATCCACGCCAAAGAAATCTTGAGAACTCGAGACACGCTTAATAAAATTTGGGCAGATCAGACCGGCCAGACAATCGACAAAATCAAGGACGATTGTGAGCGTGACTACTTCATGTCAGCCGCCGAGTCCAAGGACTACGGAATCGTTGACGAAGTGCTCGAGCACAAAAAGAAGGTCGCTTAGGTAAGCGAGGGACATTTTCGTGGCCGCAGATAAAGCAGAAAATCAGAGTGGACTAACGTGTTCTTTTTGTGGCAAATCCCAAAAAGAGGTCAAGAAGCTCATCGCAGGCCCCACGGTCTACATTTGCGATGAGTGCATTGGGCTCTGCAACGACATCATCGCCGAAGAGATCGAGAAGGATCAGCCCGACTACGAGATGGATTCGGTTCCCAAGCCGGCTCAGATCAAAAGCATCCTTGACCAGTACGTTATTGGTCAAGATCGCGCCAAAAAAGTTTTGGCTGTCGCGGTCCACAATCACTACAAGCGCATGGACGCCCAAGCGCAAGCGGGCGCCGACGGCGAGTCCGACGTCGAACTGCAAAAATCTAACATCCTTCTTCTAGGGCCCACGGGATCAGGCAAAACACTGCTCGCGCAAACTCTCGCTCGAATCCTTAATGTTCCCTTTGCTATTGCCGACGCAACCAATCTAACCGAAGCAGGATACGTTGGCGAAGACGTGGAAAACATTATTGTGAACCTGCTCCAGAATGCTGATCACGATATTGAGCGTGCTCAACGCGGCATCGTCTACATTGACGAGATCGACAAAATCGCCCGTAAGAGCGACAACCCCTCCATTACGAGAGATGTTAGTGGTGAGGGCGTGCAGCAGGCTCTGCTAAAAATTATTGAAGGCACTGTGGCCGCGGTACCCCCCAAAGGTGGTCGTAAGCATCCTCAGCAAGAGTTCTTGCAAATCGACACCACAAACATTCTATTCATCTGCGGTGGCGCGTTTACAGGCCTAGACGACATTATTGAAAACCGCGTGGGCCAAAAGCTAATTGGTTTTGGCGCCGCCATGAAACCCGAGGCTGTCAAGAAGCAGTCGCGTTGGGATTTGATGAAAGATGCCCAGTCAGAAGACCTGCTCGCGTACGGTATGATTCCAGAGTTCGTCGGGCGACTGCCTGTCATCGCCCCGCTCCACGAGCTTTCCGAAGAGGCGCTCGTCGAAATTCTTACTAAACCTAAAAATGCTCTCATTAAGCAGTATCAGAAGCTTTTTGATATGGATGGCATCAAGCTGAAATTTACCAGAGGTGCTTTAAGCCGCGTGGCTAAGCTCGCTCAAGATCACAAGGCAGGAGCGCGTGGACTCCGAGCCATCCTTGAGTCTGCACTCTTAGACATCATGTACGAGACTCCTCGTCAAAAGAATGTCTCCGAAGTCATCATCAACGAAGAGGTTATAGAAAACCACGTAAAGCCCATGGTGACCTATGAGAAAGAGGCGGCTGCGAACTGAGCCGGTGAGTGGCGACCGCCGCCACTTGCACCTCTAAAAATTGTATCTCCGCTGTAATTCGCACAGACTTGCCGTGGTGTCAGGTCGGCACGTGACAGCCGCTGCGGAACTCGTTTCCTTTATGAGCGCCAGTTCGCTTATAATGTAGGAATTATGAAAAACGAAAAAGACGCCATCCTAGAGGGTGAAGCTCTCGAGCGCTTGCTCTCACCCTACTTTGTGGACGGTCACAAAATGGATTCACCCAACGTAAAATCGGTGAAAATTAGCAATCGAAGGGCCGAGGGCGTCTGCAATTTGAAGGAGTTTTATATTTCTCCCACGGCGAGTGGGCAGTTCCATGTGAGTGTGCCAAACGCAATTGCGTTTTTAGTGCAGGTCGGGATCGTGCACGGTCACATCTTAGAAGGACTCGAAACTAAAACCGGTGAAATCTTTATGACGGACTTTTCGCTGCAAATTCAGAGCATGCTTCCCAATCCAGATCTTGTGAACGTTCGAATAGATTTGATGGGTAGAAGCATCGCGGCTCCACGTCGAGGCAATGCGGAGCGACGTAAAAGATCACGGTCATTCTACAAATGGAAATTTTCGATCGAGGATGGCAGCTGGTGGGGGACGATGGGGCTGTGTTTCCCGTTTTAGGAGCTCGATGAAGATCATTGTTTATCATCCCCGGGTTGCGAATAGACTCGAGGAAGCCGTTGTCGAACACGTGGGCGCAGTTCACGAGGTCTACGCGGTCGACGATGCTGAAGACTTTCGTCGCCATGTCAGTGAATATGACGTGGTTCTAGCGAGCAGGTGCCCGCCCGGCTCGATTACAGAAGAAGGCCAAGTTAAATGGGTTCAGCTCCTTGCTGGTGACCATGACCACCTGGCGGCAATGAAGATTCCCGCACGTGTACGCGTGACGCACGGGCCTATTGGTACGACGAGGCAGGCGACAGCCGAATTTGTGATGATGAGTATGCTGATGCTAGCTAGGGGCGCAGGCGCACTCATTCGAAATTCGGATTCCGACCACGCGTGGCTTATACCCGAGGGGCGACTTCTATCCGGTCGACAGGTCACGGTGCTGGGTGTGGGGCGCATCGGTGCGAGGGTGATGGATTTCGCGTCCGCGTTTGGGATGAGAGTTCTGGGTTATTGCCGGAAACCGAGAGCTACGCCAAATAAAGAGTTCTTGTGGGAGCGCTCAAAGCTGCTACATGCGCTGAAGGAGACTGAGCACCTCGTGGTCGCTCTGCCTCGAACTCACGAGACGGCTGAGTTCGTTAATGCCGAGTTGATACAGGCCATGCCTCGAGGCGCGATGCTCACTAGCGTCGCTCGCGGCAACGTGGTCTGTTTTCCTGCACTTGTCGAGGCGCTGCGAAGTGGTCATTTATCTGGGGCCTTAGTCGACTGCTTACCTAAGGAGCCGCTGGCGAGTGACGACCCCCTCTGGACGGTTCCGAATCTAATCGTGACGCCTCACTGGGCCTACTACCATGACAATTGGTTCTACGATTTGGGAGCTCTGGTATCTGAGAACATCAGAAAGCTGCTCTCGAACTCGCGCTTAGTAAATGAAATTAAGCGCGAGCCTTCTAGATGAGTGGAACATTTAGAGTTGCATGGCCCCCCCCTAAAACAGGGTCTGACGTTTATGACCATGAAATTCATCCTCGTTCGTTGATCATAGCGCGTACTGCTGTATTATCGTTATGGTGCCATTTTCGCGATATTCACAGGACTTCGCATGAAAACTAAAATTTTGGTTTTATGGGCTTTGCCCCGTTCGAGGTCCACCGCCTTCGAATGGATGATGAGACAGCGAGGCGATTTTAACGTCTCCCACGAGCCCTTCACCTGGACCTACTACTTTAGTCAGGAACGGCAAAGTCTGAGAGAGCATACGACCCCCTCAGACTCGCAGCACAACTTCGACAAAGTGTGGGGGAGTCTTCTGGAGCAGAGCTTCGACACCCCGTTGTTTATCAAGGACTTCTCGTACTGCTATTGGCCGTGGGCAAGGAGAGAAATCAATGTTCAGATGGTCCATACGTTTCTGATTCGAAAGCCAGAGGGAGTTTTGACCTCTCTCGACGCGATATGGCCGGATTTTGCCCTAGAGGAGGCGGGTTACTCCGCACACAGAGCACTTTATGAGCGCATCGCACTAGAAACGGGAGCGGCGCCAGCTGTGATCGATTCCGATGACCTCATCCGAGATCCCGAGGGGATCGTGAGCGCTTATTGTGATGAGGTTGAAATTCCTTTCATGAAGGACGCGCTGAGTTGGGAACCCGGCGCTAGGAAAGAAGTTTCTGCCTATCCGGGCAACTGGCACGCCAAGCTGCGCGAAAGTTCAGGGTTTCAAGCGCCTCCGCGTGAGCAAAAATCGTACAGGCCAATCGATGCCGATTCGAGGCTTCAGTCGGCTCTTGAGTTGTGCTTACCGCACTACGATTGGCTCTACAGCAAGCGGCTGAAATGCAACGTGTGACTTGCCAACCAGACGCGTCTTAGGCTCGACGTTAGATGAGCCGAGGGTACTAATTTTAAAAATTTTGGAACTAAAAACAGCAAAAATGGGGAGAAAATGATGTCCAAGAAAACACTAGGGGTTCGAGAAATATCTGAGCAGATTAAAGCCGAAGCGGATGCAATCAAGTGCGATCACCAGCTTGGCGAACTGCCAATGAACAGGCTCGGCGAATTAACGCCGTTGCAGGAGCCGCGGGATTTTTGTAAGTCCCTCGTGAAACAGATCCGGAACCACCCAGGAAGCATGGGGCCATTCTATAAGCGATTTTTAGCTGGCGAAGTGCCCATGGAAGGCATGAAGGAGTGGATCCGCCATTTCTATTACGACGCAAGAGATTTCACCTGCATCGTGGCGCAAATCGTCGCGAATGCTCAGTTTGCTTTTGAAGTTCGACAGAAGATGTCGATCAATCTTATGGAAGAGCTAGGAGATGGGCGCCCCTCCAAGGAACATCCGCATCTGATTAAAACAATCGCGCGCGCGCTCGGTGTGGAAGGCGACGAGCTCGAGTACATCGATCCTATCCCTGAAGTGTTAGCGCACTCGATGATTCGGCGACAAGTCGTGAAGCAGGGCAGCTTTGTCGAGGGTGTTGCTGCCGGAGCACTGCTGGTCGAAGTCTCGGTGCCTGACCGCTATCGAAAGCTAGCGACGGCGCTGATCGACCACTATGGCCTAAAGAAATCCGATTTGGAATTCCTGTACATCCACGCGGGCGATCCAGAAGTTGAGGGTGATTACGGCGGAGATGCTGAGCACATCCGCGAGGGTATGGACATCGTCCAAAAGTACGCAACCACTCAGGCCGTGCAGGCCTCAGTCCGGCTCGCAGTCTGGAAAGTGTTGAAAGCGCGACAGACCTATCAGTGGGGCCTCTTCCGTCACTGCTACCTTCGCTATCAGCCTGCCTTCCAGGAACTTTGCAAGGGCGACTACTAAATCGTTTCGCTCGATTGAAGTTGATAGAGGGAGCTTGGAACCGCATGCGCATCGACAAAGGAGTGCGCAGCGGGGCCTTGGCCCGTGAGTCAGAGATGGAGAGACTGCATCATCGAACTTTATTCGCTAGCGCGACAGAAAACCGAGCGAAGCCTAAGTGACTAAGATGCCAAGCACACTCCTGCAATCCAAATTACTCGAACGCATTCCGAACTCGTATGCGATCGCTAAGTTGATGAAACTTAGAGCTACGATGCATGAGCAAGGCATACGCTTTGTTGATGCGTCTGTTGGAGAGTCGAGAATCGAGACGCCACTTTTCGTCCGCACAGCTCTAGAAAACGCGGCGGCCAAAGCAGTTTTCAATCGCTATCCCAGGCCCGGCGGTACGCTTGAACTGCGGAGAGTTTATGCAAAATACTACAGCGATCGCTACGGATATCACCCCGATCCTGAACGCGATATGTTGCCGCTGCTTGGAAGCAAGTCGGGCATCGTTACTCTAATTCGCTGCTTTGCCGACCAGGAAAAGCCCGTCTACATCGGTAAGGTTGCCTATCCCGCGTATCGCATGGCCGCGCAATCTGTTGGCGCGCCTGTCATCGAAATGAATGGCGGATGGAGCGAGGGCTACGTCCCAGATTTGGACCCAGCAGGAAAGAAAGGCGGAATCGTCTTTGTGTCTTCTCCGGCAAATCCCACCGGGACGGTTCTCAAGAAAGCTGAACTCAAACGCCTCGTAGAGAAGTGTCGCGAGAACTCTATGGTTCTGTGCTACGACATGGCATACGTCGATATTAAAGCTGAAAGCCGCGTCTGCATGCCCATGCGCGAGTTTGGGTCGGCAAATATAGTCGAGCTGCACACGGTTTCTAAGTCGCTGGCGTTGCCAGGCTGGAGGGTGGGGTTTGCTGTAGGCGATTCAAAGTGCCTCGAGTATGTTTCCCGAGTTTTATCGGTCCAGGATGCAGGAATTCCTACTCCGATTGAGGCCGCGCTGATTGAGGTGTTTGAAAACGCTCACGGCTTTGTGGATCAGCACGTCAAGCAGGTCTGGCACCGAAGGCAACGTCTAATGGACGCATTGCGTTCGAGTCCACTCGAGCTTTTTGAATCGCATGGAGGAATGTTCTGCTGGGGTAGGTCGGACTGTAGTGGAGACGACCTCGCCGCCACTTTGCTTCGACACGGCGTTCTAGTAACGCCTGGGAGCGTCTTTGGAGAGGATGGCGAAAGGTGCGTGCGATTTAGCGGATGCGTCACCGAAGATGACGTCGAGCTCATTCAAGAGGCCTTGAAACGGGCTTTTTCCTAGCATGCGGCCGTTCAGAGCACTTCCTAGAATCTGTGCGTTTCTCCTCACGTTTTTTTTCTCAATTGTGTCGGCTTTCTCTTCGGAAGCCACCTCGGTCGAGACTTACGAGAATCGCTATGCTCCGAAGGGACGTTTTGCGGAACTGCCAGAATCTGCGCTGCCTCACTCTCAGGTGACGGCGCTCGCTCAAGACAGTTTTGGGTTTTTGTGGATTGGAACACAGGGCGGCTTGGTTCGATTTGACGGACACGAATCGATTGTGGTCAAGACTTCTGATGACGACTCTTGGCTCGGAGACAATCATATAACCGCTCTAGCGGCGGATCCCGACGGCGGGGTGTGGGTGGGTACCAGCGACGCTGGAGTCTTTCGCTTTCACAGCAAGAACGGTAGCGTCCTTCATCTAGGAACCGAGAGCACGCCGGTCGCACTTGAAGGTAAGACAGTCGTCGCGCTCCACAACGACTCCGCCGGAAACCTATGGGTTGCGACGACCCAGGGGGGCGTTCAGCGTTACTCGCGGAGCCTCGAGAAATTGACGACCACTTTTCCAACTGAGGAAGTGGTGACTGCGATGGCTGAGCGTGAAATGAAGATCTTCATGGGAACCTCGGTGGGAGAACTCCTGCTCCTCGATATTCAATCGGACGCTGGGGCGCCGGAAAGTATCGCCGAAGTTGGGTCCATCTCAGCGCTATGCTTTGGCGAAAAAAATTCGCTGTGGATTGGCTCTGACGAGGGAGGATATCGCGCTGTGCTCTCAGGCGACCCGACTGACTTAGACCTAAAAAAAATCGAGGGTCTAAGCGATGACCACGTGTCGTCTGTCTGGTGCTCCTCTTCGGAGGAGGTCTGGATCGGCACCCGAGGCGGCCTCAATCGCGTTGAATCCGATGGCAGTCTTTCGATCTATAGACACACCAACAGCGTCGACTCATCTTTGCCAGACGATGAAATCACCGTGCTTCTACAGACGGTTGATCAAACGTTATGGATCGGCACCGTGACTCGAGGCGTGACGTATCTCGCGAAAACCGCAATGACGTTTTCTAGTCAAACCCTAGAGACTACTGCTATGTCTCTTGCGCAGGACGGTGACGCGTATTGGATTGGGACCCACGATCGAGGCTTGCTACGTCTCGATAAAAATAATGTCGGTGAGGGGATTTTGTCACTCCGCGATGAAAATACTGGGGACGCATTTGACCTCGCGGGTGGTTGGCTGATGGACGTGGTGCGTGACAGCTTGGGACACATTTGGGTGGCAAGCCACCGCGAAGGACTGCTGGTTTTTAATCCAAATTCGATGAATTTTCGAACCTTCAACCCTGACAACTCGGAGCTTTCAACTTCTGAGATTTTCAAATTAAAAGAAGCGGGCGGCCAAGTATATATTGGAACTGTGGAGGGACTCTACTCCGCGAGCGTTGACGACTGGAGTAAGGTTCAGCCCCCGGCGCTACCTGGACTTGAAGACGCGATATTCGATCTTGCTTTTGAAAGCGCTGACGGTCAAACGCTGTGGATAGCGGCCGGCCAGGGGGTCATTCGCTATGACGTCAAGGACGCCTCGCTTAAAAAGTACGAGCTTAAATCGGGAGGGGAGCTCGGCGCGGTTTCAATACTTCGGGACCGGAGTGGCAGGGTATGGGCCGGTACCTATGGTGATGGATTATTCTTACTTAACGATGAAACCGACACCTTTGAAAAATTCCAGAAGACTCGAGATTTTTCAGACGACTTGACCGTCTTCGGAATTTTGGAAGATGCAAAGGGTCGCCTTTGGCTATCAACTAACGGAAATTGCCTGCTCTTATTAAATGAACAGAGACTCGCGAGCCAAAAATTTTGCGCAGAGTCTGGCGTCCAAGGTAATGAATTTGCGATGGGCAGCGCGACGCGACTCGATGACGGGCGTCTGTTCTTTGGGGGAATCCGCGGATTCAATCTCTTTCATGGTGAGGATATCGACTTCGGTCAGGGAATTTCTCAGGTTGAAATCACGACGGTGTCGGTGGGCGGAATTCGTGCGAGGCAGAAAGGCCGGTTGCTAAGCGGGGAGCAGCTCGAACTCTCTTATACCGACGATATCTTGACTATTGAGTTCTCCGCTCCAGAGCTCACTGGAGGGGTGAATGCCAAGTACCGCTACCGGCTTTTAGGGTTCAGCGACAAATGGATCGAAGTGGACTGGATGCACCGCACTGCGACCTTCACTGATTTAGATGGTGGAAACTACACTTTTGAAGTCCAAGCTCAGACGCGGTCGGGGGAATACGAAAACGTTCCGACGGCAACGCTAAGCTTGGACGTTTCTCATCCACCCTATAAAAGATGGTGGGCTTACCTCGCTTACCTTGCGGTGTTGCTTGTAGCGGCCGGATTCTACTTACGTAGCCAACGCCAGAAAATTGCTGCAATTGAAAGACAGAATCGGCTGTCTGCAGTCGAGAGGGAGCTTGAGCTCACAGGGGCCGTGCAGTCCGGATTTCTACCTCAAAGCACAAGCGGCACTTTTGCCGGCTTCAAGTACGAGGGCTTTTACAAGCCGGCAGAGAGCTGCAGCGGGGACTGGTGGTGGTGCGACGACACGACTAGCGCCGACTGTTGCATTCTGTTGGTTGGCGACGTAACCGGTCACGGCGCGGGACCCGCCATGGTTACGGCGGCGGTTGCGACCGCATATCGAGTCTTGGACGCTTCACAGTCCGTTATTGAAAGACTCGAGGTTTTACATAGGGAAGTTCGACGTGTCGCGGCGGGCAAATATCAAATGACGCTGACTGCGATTGAGTTTGATACCAGGTCCGGCGACTACAAAATTTACAGCGCAGGCGGCCTGCCAGTCTTACTATTAAATTCGGAAGCGAAAGTGAGGACCCTCGTCTGCTCCGGTGCGCCTTTGGGCGGCGAAGACTTCAATATTGGAAGCACGGCGGGGCAGGTGAACTCTGGAGATAAGCTTTTGTTGTACACTGACGGTATTCCCGAAATTGAGATCGCGGGTGGGAAGCAATTTGGAATGCGACGATTTGCAAAGCTGTTCAAAGAATTGGGCGAACGACCCTGCGATGAGATTACGGGCCAAATCGCGTTGAAAGCGAAGGAGATTCTTGGAGATGACGAGCAAGACGATGACTGGACTTTTGTTGTTGCACATTGGGATCCGCAGTAGATGATCGGAACCCCAACCAACTGGCAGCGTCCAGCCATTGCAACGGTACTGCTTTGGGGCGTCTGGGCGTTTCTGCCCAAGGCCGTCGGTATAGATATGGGGGCGGGAAACTACTTCGTATTCTACAGCGTCGGCGTTCTATTGTGCTTAATCTTCTTAGTGGTTCGTTACGGCTTGCCGGATTATAATAGAAGAGGTGTCATTGTTTCCCTCTTAGTTGGCGCAGTATCAGGGATAGGCACACTGTCCTACTCTATAGCAGTCGAAGAAATCGCAGTAGCGGTCGCCTCGACCGCGCAGGTCATTCACGTACCCATTACGCTTATACTTGCTCGCATGTTTCTCGGAGAGACGATGTCTCGGAGACAGGCTTTGGGTAGCATCTTGGCCATGGTCGCCGTCGTGCTTTTCATGACTTCAAAATAGGTTTCAAAATGGGCGAATTAGCACTAATCGTAGCGATTTTAGCATTTGGGCTGTGGGGCTTTTTACCCAAGCTTGCGACGGGGTACCTCGACACCAAGAGCGTCTTCATATGGTCCATGGTCGGCCAGGTGGCTCTTGCACTCATTGTCTGGATCTGGCTGGCCTTTCACGGGGGATCCGTACTTGCAGTCGAAAAGACAGACAGCGTGATCGCACTCATCGGTGGAGTCTTGGGATATGCAGGAGTTGGCACCTATATAATCGCGTGCAACAAAGGCCTACTGAGCACAATCGTTGTGGTGACCTCATTATATCCGCTGATTGCAGGTTTGCTTTCGTTCACGATTCTAAAAGAGTCCATCAACGCGGGGCAATCCGTCGGTATCCTTTTGGCGTTCCTCTCTCTGATCATCTTGGTCGAGCCTGCAAAGAGAAAGGACGCGTAACTAGATGCCTTCACCCTATCGAAGCGTTGTCGGAATTCTCTCTCCTCCTACTTACAGTGATTGTTCTGTTCAACATTTCTTGGAGCTTGCGCCCAAAAGCGTCAACGTCATGCAGAACATCGTGCACGCCAATTGGTGGTGTCCCTACAAAGGTGAAGCCTCCAAGGGATCGGAGCAAAATCCGTGGAAAGAGAACATGAGCGAGATGTGGATCGCGGGCGGATACCTGGCAGAAGCGTGCGATGTCGTGGCTCAGGTCGGAACAAATTGGGCGTGGGCGGCGGAAGTTACGCCCGACGATCTTCGAGCGCGGTGTAAAGAGCAGTCGGAGATATGGTCTTCGACATTCATTATGTCGGGTTTAGCGATTTTAGACGCTCTGCGATTTCTTGGTTTATCCAAAGTGGCCGTCGCGAACGCTTACTACCGCGACCGGTGGGTTCCCAGAATCAACGACTTCATTCGTTCTGACGGAATTGAGATTGTTCACTCAGGAAATTTTATCTCCACCGGCACCCATCAAGACCTCGAAGAGATGACGCGTGTCGAAGCGGAAAACGACTGGAATTATCCTTTCAAAAGCGTTTTTCATCACGTGACTCAAATCGCCGCGAATGCTCCAGACGCCGAGGCAATAGTCATAACTGGAGCCGGCATCCGATCCGTTGGGATTCTCGACGCCCTTGAGGGCGTCGCCGGGAGGCCGGTCATCCCATCAGACTCGGCGCTCTATTGGGCGACCTTAAAGTCTCAGAACCTACGGTGCGAAATGCGGCGTCACGGAACGCTACTTTCAACGCTTGGATAAATGCGCAAGTAATGGATAAGAGGAATAAAATGTCGAATAGCGGTAAGGATGTCTACAATGTTAGTTATGCCTCGGTCACGCTGGATGCGCTCAAAGCAATTCGATCGGAAGTGTATGGGCAGGACCTAGGCCAGATGGGCTTCGCCAGTCCAACATTCTACGACACTATTTTGAATGGGATTAAAACGAAGTTTGCGTGGCAACTGAAAAGTGGAATGCATCTTTTGGACGTGGGTTGCGGCTCGGGAGGTATCCCCTGCCATTTGGCAGAGTCCACAGCGTGCAGCATCACGGGAGTTGACGTCAATCCCCACGCCGTCGAAGCGGCGAACGAACGAGCGAAAAGTCGCAGCCTTGGTGAACGAGCAAGATTCAAGCGGGTCAATCCTGGCGAGCCGTTGCCTTTCAGGACAGGAGAATTTGATGCGGTCGCTGCTATCGACATCATCACTCATACGGACCGCGCGCAATCAATAAACGAATGGGGCCGCGTTCTTAAGAGTGAGGGCATTGGGAAACTATGGTTCACTGACACACTTACGATTACTGGTCCTCTGAGCGCGTCAGAAGTGGCAGCGAGAA
>JAULKR010173556.1:9286-22243 GCA_032356305.1 Prasiola linearis
CGTCGAGAAACGCCAGCCAGTTGTGGCCCAGTTCGTGGTTGAGGAGAAGCGGGTTGGGAAACGGAAAGACTGCCACCACGCCCTGCAGCGTACCTGTTGCTCCGTACGCCGACGACGCGTCGACGGGCGACAGCCCGATCCCCTCGACCTCGTTCTTGACTCGGGTGAACCGTCCCGCGCCAGACGCCGTCCGACTGGCGACCACGTCCGCGATCACGACGAAGTCGGGCTCGGTGGGCGTCAGCGCCAGAAGCCGGGTCGTGAGCGTAGCCAGATTGCGCGACGCGTCCACGACGGCCACTACATGCTGGGTCCGGTCGACGCCTGCCTCGGGGCTGTCGCGGAAGGGCGTCACGACCGATACGTCAGACGCGAGCACACCCAGGCTGAGAGGAAGCGTCACCGTGAGTTGGGCGATCTGCCCATCGGCATAGGTGACGCGAGCCCGGCGCGACCCGAATCCGTATCCGGCGGTCGGCCCGAACGCGCCATCGTAGCGGTAGCGGACCGGCGCGGCGGTGTAGATGCCGTCGCCCGCCGCGACATCGGTCCCGGCTCCGTCGTCGCGCAAGATCAGCGAGTCGACCTGGGCGCCGCCGCGCACGAACCCGGGCCCGGCAGGCCAGGCCATCTCGGTGATTCGCGGGTCGCCGATCGAGACCGCCAGTGTGGTCTCGTCGACGTCGGAGCGGACGACGAACGGCTCGAACTGGCCGCTGCGGAAGATGGAGCCGTCGACAGAGTCGCTGGTGCCGTGGATGCTGACGGAGGGCTGGGCGGAGGCGGTGACTGTGGAAACAGCCAGTACGATCATCAGGAAACGAAGGGGCATCGCTCGGTGCGGTGGGTGTAGAAGCCTAAACGGGAAACCCGGTATCCGTCCGTCATGTCAGCTTTTCCAGCACCCAAGAGCCCATTCTGGAGAGTAGGTCGAGACGGAGACGGACCCCGGCCAGCGCGACCGGCGTTGGCGAACCATGACGCCGCTCGACACCTCCGAGGCCTTCCGCCGCCGCGCCCGCTACGTCGTGTCGCTGGTGGTGGCGGCACTCGTCGGGCTGTTCGTGCTGTGGACGACGCGCCAGGCCATCCTGCTGGTGTTTCTGGGCATCGCCATCGGCGTCCTGTTCTACGCCACGAGCGCCTGGCTGGCGGACAAGACGGGCGCGCCGCGCGGGCTGATGCTGGCGCTGATCGTGATCGCGGTGCTGGGAAGCCTGGGCACGGCGGCGGCCGTGGGAGGGCCTCGGCTGGTGGTCGAGGCCCAGGTGCTGAGCGCGAACGCGCCCGAGATCCTGGAGGTCGTCCGCCAGCGGCTGGGGCTGCCCGAGAGCACGCTGTCGATCCCGGCAGCCGTCCAGAGCCTGGGGAGCGAGCTGCTGGGCTGGTTCTCCACCGCTGCGGGCGTGTTGTCGGGCCTGCTCGTCGTGCTGGTGGTGGCCGTCTACACCGCCTCCGATCCCAATCGGTACACCTCGGCCGCCGTCCGCCTGTTCGATCACGACCACCAGCCGTTCGTGCGCGACATGCTCATGCGGATGGGGCAGACGCTGCTGGCCTGGCTCAAGGGCGTCGGGATCGCCGTCGCCGTGCTGGGCACGATGGCGGCCGTCGGGCTGACGGTAATCGGCGTGCCGGGCGCGCTCGCACTGGCGGTCTTCGCGGCCGCGCTGACGGTGGTCCCCACGTTCGGACCGTTTATCGGCTGGGCGCCTGCGATTCTGGTGGCCTTCGCCGAGGGGCCGACGATGGGCGCCTGGACCCTGGGACTGGCACTCGTGGCGCAGCAGATCGAGGGCTCCTTTATCACACCCAAGGTGCAGGGCCGGATGGTGAGCGTCGGCCCAGCGTTCATCGTCGCGGGCCAGATCGTGCTGGGCGCGCTGACAGGCTTCCTGGGCATCCTGCTGGTGGTTCCGATCCTGGGTGTGAGCCTGATCCTGGTGCAGCGCCTCTACATCGGCCCGTTCGTCGCGGGCGAGGGGGCGGACCCCGACGACGCGGCTCCCGCCGACACGCCCTCCGGCGACGCCATCGAGGCGAGTCCCGCATGACGTTGTTTCGCACTTCGCGACTGGTCATCCGCCGACTGACGCTGGACGATGCGCCGTTCATTCTGGCGCTCGTCAACGAGCCCGGCTGGCTGCGCTGGATCGGCGACCGCGACGTTCACTCGCTGGATGATGCCGAGCGCTACCTGCGCGACGGCCCGCTGGCGAGCTACGACCAGCACGGCCACGGCCTGTACCACGTCGCTCTCGAAGACGCCACGCCGGTCGGCATCTGCGGCATCCTGTCCCGACCGGGCCTGGATGCGCCCGACCTGGGCTACGCCCTGCTGGCGGAGCATGCCGGGCGGGGATTCGCGACCGAAGTCGCCCAAGCGACGCTCGACCATGCCCGCCGTGATCTGGGCCTGAACCGAGTGCTCGCCATCACCGCCAGTGGCAACCGGGCGTCGCAACGCGTGCTGGAAAAGGTGGGGATGGAGCGCCACGGGACCATCCGGCTGCCGGACGAGGAGCGGGAGTCGGTGCTCTACGTCGGGTAGACACGCGTAACGGTCGGGAATGGAACCGTCGTTCCACTCGCTCGGAACCGCCGACCCGCTACGGCGCTCGGGCACGCAGGGAGTTTGGGGACAGACTCACTCTCTACGCCCATGTCGCCCTTCCTCCGCTTCGCGCGCTCGCTTCTCCTTGCATCCGTGGCTCTGGTGGCCGCTGATGCCTTTGCCCAACCTGTCATGGTCTACCGGACGGGCTTCGACAACCCGCTGCGAGGCGTCGCGGCGGGCGGCGAACTCTCTCCCGCCCTCGGTGACCTCGACGGCGACGGCGACCTTGATCTCGTGATCGGCGCTGCGTCGGGTGGGCTCGCATATTATCAGAACACGCCCGGCGGGTTTGTTGTGACGCAGATTGGCCTGTCTGCTGCACCGCAAAGCTTCGCTCGCGTCACGCTCGGCGACCTCGATGCGGACGGCGACATCGACTTGGTGGTTGGTCAGGGAGGGTTCCTCCTGCTCTACGACAACACAGGGACGCCCCAGGCCCCTGCCTTTGGAACGTTCACGACGCTCAGCTCCAGCGCGGGTGCTGGCACCATCCCAGCCCTCGGCGATGTGGACGGCGACGGCGACCTCGACATTCTGGCTCGAAATCAGATCTACTTCGAGAACACGGGGACTCCCCAGGCTGCCGCGTTCACGGCGCAGACGGGGAGCGACAATCCGTTCGACAGCTTTACCGGCATCATCACACCTGCGTTCGCGGATGTGGACGGCGATGGAGACATGGATCTGATCAGCACCGGGGGGCCGGGCTGGACGCTCCGCTTTATCGAGAACACGGGTGTCCAGGGAGCCCCTGCATTCACCGAGCGCACCGGGGCCGCTAACCCCTACGATGGAATCACCGCTCGGCGACAAGCGGGAACGGGAGGCATTTCGACCATCGGGTACTCGTCGTTCGGCGATCTCGACGGTGATGGCGATCTCGATCTCGCCCTCGGCGCGCAGGACGGAACGTTGGGCTACCTCGAAGACACGCAGGCCGCGGCCGGTGGTGCGGGCAGCGGTGGTGTGGAGACCGCTGCTGGACTCGGGTTTGCCGCAGACACGCCCAACTCGTTCGCGGGGGCCAACTTTACCAACTCCGCTCGCCCTGCGCTCGCCGATTTGGACGGTGACGGCGACCTCGACGTGATCGTCGGTCGCGCCATCAAGCGCCAGACAGGTGGACCGGGCACGTTCAACGGCATCATGTACGTCTACCGCAACGATCCGACCGGATTCGTCCGAAACATGGGGCACCCGTACGACGGTCTCGACCCGAATGAGACCAGTCGTCCTACGCTCGCTGACCTCGATGGAAACGGAACGATCGAACTCGTCACGGGCGCATTCAGCGGGTTCGGGGGCCCGTTCCTCGACCAGCAGGTTCAAGTCAAAGTCCGAGTCTACACACTCGTCGCTGGACAGAGGACAGAGCTGACGGGCGCGGCCAACCCATTCGATGCGTTCACGTTCGGAAGCCCCGTGCCCGCTGCGGGCGACGTGGACGGCGACGGCGACGCAGATCTGGTGGTGCGTGACGCGCTCAATACATCCGGCGACAGTCGTCTCCGCCTGTTTCTCAACACACCTACTGGATTCGTCGAGCAGGTAGGGGCCGCCAACCCATTCGCGGCCGACACGGACACGGCCGCTCCCTCCTTCGGTGACGTGGACGGCGACGGCGACCCGGACCTGGTCGTTGGTCTCTCGAGTGGGCAGGTGTTCTACTACGAGAACACGGGCACTGGTTTCTCTCCTCGCGAGGAGATCGTCAACAGCCCTGCAAGTCAGGGGGTGCTACCTGCCGTAGGTAACCTCGATGGCGACCCCACGATCGAGGCATTCCTGGGTAACCAAGACGGCACCATCGACTTTGTCGAGATCGGACCGGCCACGATCAACTCCGTTGCTTCGGTCCAACTCACCGGCACGGCAGGCTGGCGGATGGTGTCGGCACCCGGAGGCAGAGCCAGCTTGGAGCAGTTGTTCAACGACCCGCTATGGATCCAGGGCGTCCCGGGCAGCGACGCGCCGGGTGCGGCCGCCTCGCTGTACTCGTGGGACGAGTCGATCCAGCAGTATGTGATCCCCAGTGCCATGGCCAACCCGGCCATACAGGGACTCGGCTACTTCGTCTACGTCTACGAGGACGATGATCGGAGCACGCCCGTTGTCGATGGCGGCTTTCCCAAGGTGCTCGACGCGCCGTCCCAGGTCGCCGCCAGCTTCGCGTGGTCCACGGCGACCGCCAGCGGGCCGGGCGCGCTCTCATACACCGACGACGGTAATCCGCTCACGATTTTCGACGGCTTCAACATGCTGGGCGCGCCGTCCGGCGACTCGTTCGACTGGGACTCGGCGGTCCTGACCGACATGGACCCGACGGTCTACGTCTGGGACCCGGCCGTCGCGAGCTACCGCACCTACACCCAGGGCGTGGGCGCGGGTGCCGTGCCACTGGCGGGCGGCGTGGTCGCGCCGTTCCAGGCGTTCTGGACCCAAGCGCAGAGCACGTCGGCCGCATTCCGAGTCCGGCCGGGCACGTCGAATGGCGGTCCGTTTCAGGGCCGGACGGCCCAGGGCGTCGTCTCGGCGCTCACGCTGGCGGTGCGGCCGGGCGCGGGCTCGGCGCTGCCCGAGCAGGTGCGGGGCGGAGCGCTCGTCGCGTTCGGCGTCGAGAACGCCGACAAGCAGTACGCCGCCGAGGACGGCGAGGCGCTGGAGCCTCTCGCCGACGCCTACGTGACGCTCGAAACGCGCGCCGACGGCGTCGCCGGACCGGTCGGTCTCTCGGTCGACTTGCGGCCCGAGTTGATGGAGCGCGCCGAGATCCCAGTCGCCGTCGCCGTGGTCGGCGTCTCGGGAGATCAGGACCTGGTGCTGAGCTGGCCCGACATGCGCGACATCCCAGCAGGCTGGGCGCTGACCCTGGTCGACCACGAGACGGGGACCGAGACCGACCTGCGGACGACCTCGGAACTGGCGGTCACGGTCGCCGGAGCCCAGGCGCGTCGCGGAGACACCGACGTGCTCCCGCTGCCCGTCGTCTCGGCACGCATCGCCGACGATACGCCGCGCTTTACACTCGTCGTCGCCTCCACCTCGACGGCAGGAGAGGACGGCACCGAGGCGTCGTTCGCGCTCGACGCGCCGCGTCCCAACCCGACCGCGCTCCGCGCCGACATCCCGTTCACGCTCTCGACGGCCGGACGGGTGTCGCTGACGGTTCACGACGCCCTTGGCCGCACGGTCGCGGTCCTGGTCGATGGCGACCGCCAGCCGGGCGCGCACCGCGCTGGGGTCGACACGTCCCAGCTGGCGGCAGGCGTCTACGTCGTCCGCCTGTCGTCGGCGTCGGGCACGGTCGCTCGCACGCTGACGGTCGTCCGGTAGCTCTTCCCGTCTCCGCCCGCCTCGGCGACGCTGCCGGGGCGGGCCATCTGGTTCTGTTATGAAGCTCGCTTTGCTGATCGCTCTCCTCGTCCCCGCTGTCTCGGCGCAGTCCCTGCCCGACTGGGCCTCACCGTCGGCCACCACCGAGGTGGATGAGCGAGGCGAGGCGCCCGTCGTCCGAGGCCGCAACGTGCCGCGCGCCATGCCGCCGCCGCCGCCCGGAGGCGGAGGGGCACCGGTGGGCGTTCCGCTCGACGGCGGCCTGACGCTTCTGGCGCTGGCGGGAGGCGCGTACGCCGCGCGACGGCTCCGCCAGTCGTAACGCCAGCGGGCCCGAATGGAACGGCGGTTCCAGTGCGATGCACCGGGCGATCCAGGGAGGCGGCCGGGATGCTTCCTAACGTGAGTTTTTACAACTCACCCCCCCGGCTCATGACTCGTTTGCTCCTCCTCTCACTTGCGCTCGCCGCGACGGCCTCCGCCCAGGTCCAGCCCTCATTCGTCTTCGTCCCCGAGGCCGACAGCCCGTTCGATGGCTTCGCGTTCAACACTGGGTCAGGACCTTCGCCGACCTTCGGCGACCTCGACGGCGACGGCGATGACGACATCATGGTGGGTGCGGTCAACGGCACGATCCGGTACTACACTCGTGAGGTCGATTCCAACGGCGCGATCGAGTACGTCGAGCGGACGGGCGCTGCCAACCCGCTCGGCAACCTCGACTTCGGCACCGGCTCCCGAATCGTCCTGGCCGATATGGATGCTGACGGCGACCTGGACGCGATCACGGGTGTTCAGACGGCAGCGTTTCCCGGCTCTACCATCTTGTACTACGAGAACATTGGCACCGCGACGGCCCCGCGCTTCGACGCCCCGACGCGTCCGACGAGCTACACCGGCGACTCGGCTCCGTCTCTCGGCGACGCTGACAACGACGGTGACCTTGACATGGTCGTCCGTGGGACTCCGTTTCTGTACTTCGAGAACACCGGATCGGCGACGAGCGCCACCTTCGTGCAGCGCACCGGCAGCAACAACCCGCTCGACGGCCTCTCGTCGCCGGGTTCGGCTGTAAGCCGCTTTGCCGATGTCGACCAGGATGGCGACGAGGACCTGCTGGTGATCCCGGCCGCGCGCGGGGCCAAGTCGCGGTTTTACGAGAACACGGGCACGGCTGGCTCGCCGGGCTTCACCGAGCGGACCGGCGCGGCCAACCCGTTCGACGCCATCACGTTCGTGTCGCCCAACGGCACTCCGGGCGCTGAAGGGCGCGGCATTGCGTTCGGCGACGTGGACGGTAATGACCTGCCGGACCTGATCCTGGCAGGCCGTGACAACCGCGTGACCTACTACCGCAACGTGGCCCAGCCCGTCGCCAACGAGGACGCCCCGAGCGCCGCGCTGGCGCTGGCTGTCTGGCCCAACCCGACCGCAGGTGCGGCGGCCGTGTCGTTCGAACTGGCGGCACCGGGCCGCGCCCGCCTGTCGGTCTACGACGCCCTCGGCCGCCAGGTCGCACTCGTGAGCGATGCCGAACTGGGCGCGGGCACGCACCGCGCCGAGATCGGCGCTGGACTCGCGCCGGGCGTCTACCTCGTCCGACTGGCGACCGCCAGTGGCGCGTCGACGCGCACGCTGACCGTCGTTCGGTAGATCGGCCCGGGACGGCACGGCCGCCCTCGGTGCTTCGGCGCCGGGGGCGGTTTTATATATGGGCTCTCGCTGCAGTGCTCGGCTCGGCCCGCTGCCGAGTACGGAAGGCATCGGTCGAGGCTGCGCTGTCCCTCCGGGCTGGCGGATCGCTTCCGCCAGTGGCGCCGCGTACTCCTGCGTCCTGCGCTCCCCGCCTGCATGATGCTCGACTGGCGGACACAATGAATTGTGTCCCTACGGGCGCTGAACTTGCGCATGTCGCTCTCCGCGCTCAGTCCTCGTCTAGCGGGAGCACGCCCGAGCGCCACGCCCAGGCCACGACCTGGGGGCGCGTCTTGATGCCCAGCTTCTCGTAGATCGTATGGACGTGCTTCTTGATCGTGCTCTCGGAGACGAACAGCCGGTCGGCGATCTCGGGGTTCGACAGCCCCTCGGCAACCAGGAGCGCTACCTCACGCTCGCGCTCGGATAGGTTGTCGAGCGACGCCTGGGCTCGGCTCTGCCGGTGCTGGCGGCTGGACTCGACGCGCCGCTGGCGGACGTACAACTCGCTGATGCGACGGCTGAGCCAACCTACGTCGCCTCGGCCCGCGCCTCGGACGGCGTCGGCGATGGTGCTCAGGGGCTCCTGCTTGGACAGGTAGCCCGCGGCGCCAGCGTCGAGGACGCCGAAGATGTAGCTCGCGTCCTCGAAGGCACTCAGCACCACGACGGCCGTCTCAGACCCGTCGGCCGCCAGCTGCTCGACCACGTCCAAGCCCGTCATGCCAGGCATCTCCATGTCGAGCACCAGCACGTCAGGCGCGTGTTCGGCGACGGCAGCCAGGGCCTCTTCCCCTGATCCGGCTTCGGCGATCACTTCCAGGTCGGTTTCACGCTCAAGGTGCTCGCGCAGGCCCGCGCGAAACGTCGGATGGTCGTCGGCGAGGATCAGACGGAGGGGCATCGAAGCGAGAAAGGGAGGCCTCGAAAGAAACGACACCCCGCACCGCCGACCGGTGTACCAACGTACCGTTTAGGTCAGCGGAAGCCAGGCTTGGACGCGTGTGCCCTCGCCCGGCGTCGAGGTGACCTCGGCCCGACCGCCCAAGGCTTCGGCGCGCTCGCGCAGGCCTACGAGTCCAAAGTGCTCGCCGCGGACAAGCCGGACCTCGGAGACAGTCGTGTCGAAGCCCTGGCCGTCGTCCTCGATGTCGAGATGAGCCAATCCGCTCGTTTCGGTAAGCGCGATGCGGACCGACGCCGCTTGGGCGTGGCGCGCGACGTTGGCGAGCGCCTCCTGTGCGATCCGTGCGATGGCATGTTGGATCTCGACCGGCCACCGTCGCCCATTCGAGCCTGTGAACAGATCCACCTCGATGCCCGGGTGGGCGGCCTGGAACCGGTCCGCGACGGCGCGGATGGCGGCTGCGGCCCCGAACGTCCCAACTTGGGGCAGGCGGATGTCTGACAGGACGCTCCGCAACTCGTCGGAGGCCTCATCGAGCGTCGTCCGCGCCGTCGCGACTTCGCTGCGCTCGGTGCTGGGCACCAGCGTCGCCAGTCGGTCGAGGTCGTGGCCGACGCGGTACAGGTGCTGCATGGTGCCGTCGTGCAGCTCGCGCGCCAGCCGCAGCCGCTCGGCTTCGCGACTGGCGGACAGCCTGCGCGACACCTCGACGGCCTCGGCGCGGCGCTGGTCGATCTCGCGTGAGCGCCGCCAGCCCAGGCCCGCGACCAGACCCAGCGCCAGCAGCGTGAGCAGCGCCTGGACGCCTCCGCGCTCCCACCACACCGGAGGCACTGACACGGCCAGCGTCGCCACCTGATCCGAGAACACGCCGGCGTAGTTGCTGCCCATCACCTCCAGCGTGTACTCGCCCGGAGGCAACGCGGCGTAGCGCGCTTCGACAGCACCTACGGCCTCGATCCACTCGGCCTCCAGCGGCGCCAGTCGGTAGCGATAGCGGTTGCTCGACGGCTGGGTGTAGTCGAGCGCGGCGAACTCGGCCGCGAAGCGGCGCCCGCCACGGCGCAGCGAGAGCGTGTCCCCGGCCGCCATGGAGCGCGTCGGCTTGCCCGCCACCTCGACCGACACGAACCGGATCGGCGGCTGGAAGCTGGAGGGGCGCACGTCTTGGGGGCGGAACGCGGTGTAGCCGCCCGGCCCGCCCATCAGAATGGTGCCGTCGGGTGCACGCATCGACGACATCAGGTCCACTATGTCGCCGTGGAGTCCGTCGGCCTCGGTGAACGTGACGACCTCGCCCGTGGCGACGTCCAAGCGGGCAATGCCACGGTCGGTGCCCAGCCACAGCGCGCCGTCGCCGGGCTCGATGCGGTGGACCACGTTCGACGGCAGGCCGTCGGCGGTCGTGATGCAGCGCGAGCCGTCCGTCTCGGGATCGTAGCGGCACACGCCGTCGCCGACGGTCGCCACCCACAGGGCGCCGGGGTCGGTGTCGATCTCGGCGATGTGCCAGGCGGTCGGCGCGTCGATGTCGCGCGTCAGGCCGGTGTGGCGGAAGGCGCCGCGCTCGACCAGCATCTCGTCCAGGCCCCCGTCCGACGCGATCCAGGTGCGGCCCTTGGCGTCCTGGTAGATCATGTTGACGGCGGAGTTGGACAGTCCGTCGCGCCCACCATCACCCACTTTATAGCTCCGCCACTGCCCACGTCGATCCCGCACGGCGAGCCCGAACGACGAGCCCAGCCACAGCCGCCCATCGCGCTCTGAGATATGCCGAACAGGCACCTCGAGCGCGTATTCTCCCATGTCGGATCCCAGAAGCTGGGTGGGCTCGGAGACCGGTTCCCGGCGTCCGGTCTCGGGCCAGTACCGCTGCAAGCCGAAGCGCTTGCCGCCGATCCACAACCCTCCACCTCGGGCTGCGGCGACTTGCCAGACGGCACTCCCTTCCAATCCCTGTCCCTGGAGATGTCCCTGAATCGACCCGTCGGGGCGGCGTTGGAACAGGCCGCCATTCGTCGCGATCCAGGTATCGCCGCCGATCTGGGCCAGCCCATTGACGCGCGTGTCGCCCAGGCCGTCGGACGCTGTGGTGGCGCGGAAGCCTGCGCGCGGCGGTGCCCATCGGTGCAGGCCCGACTCGGTCCCGACCCAGACGCCGCCCTGGCGGTCTTCGAACAAGGCCTGGGTGTCGCTTCCCCGGAGTCCGTTGTCTGGTCCCAGAGGGACGATGAGCGACTGGGGAGGCAGGAAGAGGGTCAGCCCGGACTCTGCCCCCAGCCACGCCCGGTCGGGGTTCGCGATGCCATGGTACGCGGTGTTCGTCAGTCTGGACGGCCATCGCGCGACGACGGTGTCTCGGGCGCCCATTCGATGCACGTCCCCGTTGACGGAGGCGAAGTAGGTGCGTCCGTTGTCGACCCACGAGACGCGCGGGGCCCGGTCTCGGGCAGGCCCGAAAATGTTGCAGGGAGGCAGTACCGAGAGGTTGCAGTCGCGCACCCAGACCGCGTCGCCGGTCCGCACGGGCACGGACGCCGACAGACCTTCCCGCTCGCGCATCGTCACCCGGTCGCCGGGGCCGACGTGGAACACGCCGGACCGGGTCGAGAGCCACAGGCCGGAGGCGTCCGACTCGAGGTACCGCACCGCGCCGACGTCCAGCGAGTCCAGCCCGCGCTCGGCGACTTCGCTGAACTGCGCGCGGTCGGTGTTGAACCGGGCCAGCCCGCCCTCGGTCGCCAGCCACAGCGTCCCGGCGCGATCCAGATGGACATCGTAGACCACGTTCGAGGGTAGGCCGCCAGCGCCCTGGCGCCACGTCTGGAAGCGGATGCCATCGAAGCGCGACACGCCGTCGTTCGTCGCCACCCAGATAAAGCCCATCGTGTCCTGGGCGATGCTGTTGACGCGCGGCGACGGCAGCCCCTGGTCCAGCCCGATGTAGTCGAACCGAACGCTCGGGGCGTCCGCCGACGGCTGCGCTGCTGCCACGGCGACGAACGCCGCCAGTGCGACGGCGAGGAGGTCCCGAACTCTCATAAACCCAGCGTGTGAGGCGTCCAAGCTAACTGTCCAGATCCGGTCGTGGGACGCGGGGTGTGGCATGCAGGCGCCGGGCCGCGGTAGTCCGCCTGTCCCATGACCCGGGGATGGCACCCGGCGTCCCGATTGTGGAAGCTCCCCACCACGACCGCCATGCATGTGACCGTCGGCGTCGGTCCGCGCCGGGCGCTGGCGCCCGAGATCGACATCGGGCTGCCGCTCGTCAAGGCGGCGCTGCTCTACGGCGACCGCGTGGCGCTGTGCAGCCCGGCCGCGAGCGTGCTGGAGCGCCTGCGCCGGGACGACCCGACCGACGTGCGCGCCCGACTGGCGACGCTGGCCGGGCTGAGCGCCGATCTGGATCTGGGGGATGCTCCGGCCCGGTTGGAAGCGCTTCTGAACGCGGGGCGGATCGGCGGGGACGTGGCTCGGATCACGGTCGATGGATGGTGGCGGTACTACCGCCAGGCGCTGGCCCACGCCTTGAGTACCAGTGGATTCGGCGATCTGGCGCACGCCGTCGCGGCCGGACGGCTGACTATCGAGACGCTGGGCACCGGGCCGGTCGCGCACCCCGCCGATCTGATGCGGTCTGCCGCCGAGGTCTACGCCGGATTGGTCTTCGATGCGGTCTCCGCGGGTGACACGATGCCACTGCTGGACGCCGAGACGGCCGACGGTATCCAGTCGGCTCTGGCAACGGGTCGGTTGCAGGTGAGCGCGCCGCGCGCCGCACGAGCACGCGATGGCGGGCTGGCGGCGCACGTGCTCCAGCGCTTGCCCTTGTTCGAGCGCGCGACGGTCGCCGAGGTGCTCGACATCCGCGCCGACCTGGACGCGCCCCTGGCTCGATTCCGCTCCGCCATCGTCGACTTCGCCGGTACCATCGCTTCGCCTGCGTGGGGTGCCGACTTCTCCGTCGAGGCCGACCGCGTCTACCGCCAGTCGGTCGCGCCCGCCGTCGTCGACATCGAGGACGCGGTCGCGTCGGTGGGCTACCTGCGTGAGCTGACGGCGCGCTACGCCGAGCGGCCCCATCAGTTCGTGCCGGTCGCAGCGCCCTTGTTGACGGTCGCGGTCGCGTCGGCGGATGTCGTCGCCCAGGCCGTCGCCGCGTCGCTGGCGGGGCTGTCGGTCGTGGCGAACGGCGTCCAGGCGTGGCACGCGTCTCGGGACGCGCAGAGAGAGGTGGCAGGCCGGAGGCTGTTCTTCGTCTACGCCGCCGGGCGGCGGATGCGTGGCCGCCCGGTGTGGCGCTGAGCTACTGGGTCCGCTCGGGGATGGTGCCGTTGTCGTCCGAGATCACGACCTCGACCCGGCGGTTCTGCTGGCGGCCCGCCGCGTTGGCGTTGGACGCGAC
>JAULKR010173667.1:0-22178 GCA_032356305.1 Prasiola linearis
TGGGCAAAAGTTATTCAAAGACGAAGTGAGGGGGGACAACCCTATATTTTCTTTTCAGATACAGTAAATAACAATACTGTTGAGGTGTATAAAGAAAAAAATAAACGAATTCACATGAGTAATGTGTGTAGTGAGATTATGCTTCCAACAAATAGTGAAGAGTCATTTGTATGTTGTCTCTCTTCAATGAATATCGAATATTATGATGAGTGGAAAGATACGGACGCAGTAGAGACGATGACCTATTTTCTCGACGCTGTTATGTCTGAGTTTATTACGAAACTCGAAGAGCTCAGAGACAACGAAGACCCAGAAAAACAACAAGCATTTCACTTTATGCAAAAAGCGTATAATTTCGCGCTCAATCACCGAGCACTTTGAGTTGGAGTTTTTGGATGGCACTCATATTTACAATCAAAAAATATTCCTTTTGAGCATCCAGATGCTATGAAACTCAATACAGAAATATTTGAATGTTTGAATAAAAAAGCGTATAAAGCGTCAGAGGAAATGGCAAAAGAGTATGGCGAAGCTCCACTCATGCAGTGATATGGTCGTCGAAATACTACACTTCTGGCAATTGCTCCAACAACCTCAAGTGCTTTTATTATCGGGCAAGCATCACAGTCAATAGAACCATGGTGGTCAAACTGTTACGTAAAAGATCTCGCGAAGATGAAAGTGACTATTAAAAATAAATATCTCGAGAAACTCCTTGAAGAAAAATGAAAAAATGATAGAGAAACATGGAATTCTATTCGTGATCATGATGGATCAGTTCGTCATCTTGAATTTCTCACACAACTAGAAAAAGACGTCTTCAAAACGTTTTGAGAAATTAACCAGTTTGTCATCGTGAATCAGGCAGCTGACAGACAAAAATTCATTGACCAAGGACAATCACTCAATCTCATGATTCATCCAGATACTCCCGTTAAGGATATTAACGCGCTCTATATCGATGCATGGAAACAGGGAATCAAAACTCTCTATTACCAACATTCTAAGTCAGCAGCACAAGAGCTTTCAAGAAAGATTAGTTGTGTTGGATGTGAAGGGTAATGGATAATTTTTTAGCTCTCAAATTTGAGAGCTAAAAAATTATCTGAATACACATATACAAAAGAATATAAAAAATATATAAAAAAGATGATAATACATCTAGATGAATCAAAAAGATTGTGAAAATGAAAAATAGTTATTTGAGGTTTTGTTTCGTCTCATAATACGAGTTATATTGAAAAATTTATGGAAAACAAGAAGCTTGATTTCGAAATTCCTAAAAATGTTGAGTTAAAGAGTATAGATAAATACTGAAAAATATTCATTGATAAAATTTTATTGGATAAAGACTTTAAAATCCTTGATATATTTACGTTTGGTTTCTGTTTTGATAGTTATTTTTTTGATTCTGAAGAAGCATATACAAATCTTATTTTAAGAGTCTTAACCAATATATTTGAAAAACTCCCGTATAAAAGATGAAAGACATTGATTATACACGACAATATTAATATTCATGATAGTAAGTTAATAACAAGAAAAATCGAGTCCTACCTAAGAGATAACTATAATCTGAAGTCAAAATTTGGAATTTATAATTCAAAGAAATTTTTGAGTCTGCAACTTGCTGATTTAATTGTTTCAAGATATAAAGAATATTACTTTTTTGATGATGTCCATGACTTAGATAACGCTATATCGTTCAAAAGTCTAAACTAAAAAAATCTAGTAGTCACTTGCTTCATTGGATATTCTACCGACATATCCTCCACAAATCTTTCTAGATTTACATATGTATTATATATTTTTATTGCATTTATGTCAATACAATTAGATATACTTTTATTTGTCTTTCAGTCTTGCCTAAATATATGTTAAGACATTTGCGCTACCAATACCTCGACATCCTCCGCTGACTCGCAATAGTTTTAATGATACTCTTTCATCTCAATTATAGTCTTGTTTTTATTTTTAACTCAAATATTCTGAATTTCTCAGAGACTTCTTGGTTTGTATTATGAAAAATCTCTGCTCTGGGGTTTATAACTATTGCGTGAGCTTCGTTTTATTTTGCAAGCGAAAAATATACTCGGAGTGAATTAACTAAAAAATATTTAAAATATGCTTTGCTACTTGCTGTTTGTGCTGGAGCGATAACTCTCGGAACTGCTGTGTTTTTTCCAAGTCAGTTGATTCTCTTTGGAATTTTACATTTTTTTGCTGTCAGTTTTGCCTTGCTTCCATTTATTACGAGAAGTAAAATATATATATATCTTGTGATTTTACTTAGTATATTTTTATATTTTTCTGTTCCACAAGTGGTAAATTCTGAAGTTCTTTTCCCACTTGGATTTATTCCTGAGTGATTTTATTCAGCTGACTATTATCCTTTAGTTCCGTATTTTTCAGTGATATTACTTGGGTATTTGTGAGTAGAATTTTTAAGTAAAAACAAATTACTTCACTACTTTCATATTTCTAGAGATTTAAATTTATTAGAAAAAATACTCTCCTCTATAGGAAAGCGTTCTTTGCTAGTGTATATTATTCATCAACCAGTTATTTTATTGCTATTATTTTTAATATTTCAGTTACATGATATTAAGTCTTTTTGTCTTGAATAGCGACTTTTATTTCTCCAAGAGTTGTCTGTCTTTCTCCAAATATTTTAAGTAATTTATCAACTCTTTCTTAGTACTTCATCAACTCTTTCTAAAGTAAGTGATGCGATTTTTTCTGCAGTTTTTCATGATTTATTTACAACATCTGCAAAAAGCGCAGTAGGGATTGCAAAATAAAAAGTACTTGATCATAACTGATAGAGATTTGCGATTCCAGAAGCTAATACTTTTGGTATCGTGTCCATAGTTTCAGATCATTCAATTTTTCATAACACATCTTGAAAACCATCAGCATAAAACAGGTTACGCATCTCGTTTAAAGCTCATCAAAGGGTAGAAAGCTCGGTAATGTGTCATTTGGTAAGCTGAGTTAGCATTATCATAGTTACGAGCGATACCCCTGTATAAATTCATGTAATTTTTACTACTCCTGGACTTGCTTCAGATATTGCATCAAAGATATCTTTTACTCATTTCATCTTTCACATTACTTGTAGTAGTCTAAAAGCCCTAAATGAACGAAGAGTTGAAGCAATTCACTGATTGTTTTCACCTATAATTATATCTTGTACTATATTTCATCACTCTACTAATCAGAATATATTCAAGAGAGTGTCTGTTTTGTTATTTTTTATATATGAGAGAAATCCAACTTCTCGAATTTTTACGATTGCCTCGTATCAAAAAATAGAAATTATCATAAATGCTAAAGATTGATCTCAACTCATTATTCAGTTTGAAAGCTCTTCAATACTTGTATAAAAATCCTCAATATATGACTGAAGTTCTGGAATGAGTTCTCAAACCATGAGTCAAGACTTTCATAATACAATAGTATAAATTAAAATATCTAAGTATTTTCTATTTTTCAAGCTCAGGGTATCTATGATCTCTCTTTTATTGTCCTGTACATGAATACAACTGTTTCGTAATTGATTACCTGTTCTCACATTTAAACCGAGTCACGCTTCTTCTCCTGAACCATTTTCTAAACATTGTAATATATAATTTCTTACTTGTTTTCTTTTTATTACGACATCTATTGCTTGATCAACCTCAGATTTAGCTATTTTCATTGCGTTGATATCATCAAGCGTGTCAATGAAAGGATCTTTAATACGTCTTAAAAAGGAAAGATAGCGAGTAATAATATCTTCATCACTGATATGAGGATTTTTTTTCTTAATATCATTAATATAAGGTCAAATTTCTTCTAAAAGAATAATTCTTAAATCTTCTTTAGCCTCATTAAGATCAAGAGTTCATACGGTCTTTGTTTCATCTGAAAAAGTTGAACGCATTTTAAAAATATTAACTAATACTTATGTATTTATAGTTATATTTTTAAATACGTCAATGTTATTTATTTTTACACCTTTGACTACAATATAATACTTTATCAAAATTATTCTTCCATTTTTTACGTATGGTAAATAGTTTTGCGCAAGTTTTGCAAAGCTTTGCCTGTTTTATTTGTCCTCGGTCGAGGATATTAAGAGTCTGACTTTTGTTCTTCATATTTTGCGTAGGAGGCTTTATATATTTCTCGCGCTTCGCGAGTTGCTTCTCGGTGGTCAACAATAGTTCTTGTGTATTCTAAATCTTCTTCGAGAGGATTATGTACGGCCTTGATGTTTTGGTTTTTAAGTTCTGGGATAAAGTGAAAAATGTATTTTCATTGTGGGTCAAATTTTTGACTTTGAAGTATTGGGTTAAAAATTCTCAGTGGTTTCGGGTCAGCTCCAACACTCGCTGACCATTGCCAGTTTCCGAGGTTTACAGCCTCATCATAATCAAGAAGTTTTTCTTTAAAATACGCTTCTCAAAGTCTCCAATCTATATGCATATCTTTGGTGAGAAAGCTTGCAACGACCATTCGCGCGCGTCCGTGCATCCAGTTAGTTTCGTTGAGTTGTTTCATTGCAGCGTCAACAATCGGGTAGCCCGTTTCTCATCGACACCATTTTTGGAATTCATATTCGTCATCCTTCCACTCTATATGTCTATATTTTTCTAAAAACTCTTGATTTTTGGTTTCAGGAAAATTATAAAAAATGTGATACCAAAATTCTCTCCAGGCAAGTTCTGAAACAAAATGTTCACTCACTCATTTGGCTTTATTATATACTTGTCGAATAGAAAATATTCCGTGTCGGTGATAGGGAGAGAGCCGTGAAGTTCCGTCTTTATCTAAGTCATTTCGAAATTCTTTATAACTCTCTTTTATATATTCATCTAAACGTTTTTTTCCAAAATCCATTGTGAAATAGGGATGCTGTTTCATTTTTATAAAATCTCACGCTTGTGTTTTTTCATCGGATTTCAGCTGAGAGAATTTTGTAAGTTCCAGTTCATTGGTATCAAAATCTACTTTTTGCCAAAGTTTATAAAAGGGAGTAAATACTTTTCTCTGCTCGACTTCGTGAGGTTCTACCAGCAAGAAATCTTTATGAGATTCACTTTCACATCACAGTTTTTTGATTTCTCAAAATATTTTTTCATCACGTTTTTTTCAGTAACTTCCGTAACTGGTGTTGGTATATAAACACTCGACATTATATTTTTTAACGAGCTTTGGAATAATTTCTTCTGGTTTTCATTTAAAAACTATGACTTTTTCTCCTCAGATTTTTTGTAAGTCTTGTGTGATTGTATCAAGAGCTTCTCTCAGAAACCCGAACTTTTGGTCATCAAGTCCTCCAAATTTTGGGATGATATTTTCGTCGAGAATAAAGATTGGCAGAACGTGTTCAGAGCCGTGAACGGCTTCAAAGAGTCAGGTATTGTCTTGAACTCGGAGGTCTTGCCTAAACCAGAATATTGATGTTTTATACATAGCTTTTTATTATTTTTTTAAGGTCTTGCGTCTTTCACGTGTGGATTATTTCTTCGCTAAGAAATATTTGTGATTCTCAGCTTTCTGTATTTTTTTCTAATATATAATTCTCCCATTTTTTTGCCTCGCATACTTTTTGCCAAATATTTCTGAGATTGACTCGTTCAAGATGTGTGATTTCGAGATACTTATTTTTCAGAGCCCGAGTATATTTTTCTTCTTCATATTTATGCAAGTGATGCGGAGTTCCACGAGAACCTATTTTTGCTCATGACTTTTTTCCACGTCTTAGATTATCAATATGCTCAAGTTTTATTTTTGTCATTTTTACTACTCAATTTCAGAAGTATAGTATTTCTTCAAATATATATATAATGATAGTATATTATTTTTTAAGAATTCTGTATGAAAGAGAAAAACAAGCTTCTTTTGCCTATTTGGCTCATTGCGATATTTTTAATTTTTGTTGTTTTGTATATTGGAAAGAATTTAATTATAACGATAGTATTTACTGGTATTTTACTGTTTGTATTTTCTGGAATGTATAATTTTTTTAACAAAAAAACGCATTCTCATTGGCTTTCTGTTATTATTACCTGAGGAATATTCTTGGCTTTTTTTACGACAGTAGGGTTTATTATAACGTCAGAAGTTGATAATTTCACCAAGGATATAGGAAAAATCGGAGAATGATTTTGAAGCTTATCACAACAGTTTCGTTTTTTGCCAGACTCCGTTTCCAATATTGATTATATGTCTATTTTGCAAAAGATTGATTTTGCTTCAATCGGAACAAGCGCTCTGGGTATGATCTCGTGAGTCGTTGGTTGACTCTCCACAGTTGCGTTCTTGCTCATATTTTTGATGCTTGAAAAAGATATGTTTGCAAAAAAAATGAAAAAAATCCTTCCAGATTCAAAAGAGAAAAAGCTTTTTAAGATATATCAAAAAATATATCATGATATGAATACATTTTTTCTTTCAAAATTTTCACTGGCACTCTTTAACGGGACAGTGAGCGTTATCATAATGAAGCTTTTTGGTTTAGAGTACGCACTTATGTTTGGACTTTTAGTGTTTTTACTTGATTTTATTCCTGCGATCTGAGGGATTATCGCTCTCGCGCTGCCATTTTTGTATTCTTTTGTACAGTTTGATAGCGTGATTATGTCCTTTGTGTTACTTGCCTGTCTCTTTATTCCGCAATTTATTTCAGGAAATGTCATTGAACCAAAAGTGATGGGAGATAGGCTGAACTTAAGTTCGTTTGTGATTTTGCTAGCTCTCATTTTTTGGTCAAGTATTTGGTGAATCACGTGAGCATTTCTCGCTGTTCCGCTTATGGCGAGTATAAATATTGTGCTTTCGCAATTTGGGACGACAAAACCACTTGCAATCCTTCTTTCTAAAAATTGAAGCGTTTAGGTTTTAAATCTTGCAAATTCCTTACAAATCATTCTTACTATGCATAGTGCATTTTATTTATTAAAATATTTTTATGGAATTTTTATCATCTCCTTTTGGAGGAGTACTATGAGTCGTACATGTTATTATTTTTATCTGGGCTCTTATTCAAATACTTTGATCAAGCATGGATATTATGAGTAAAATACTTTGGGCGCTCGTCGTTGGACTACTTCCAGTTGTAGGACTCATTATATATCTTCTCATTGGAAGAAAGGCCTAACATTAACAATATTCTTACAAAAGAGTTATATACTAGAAAAACTTTATATTTATAAATTATTGAAATTATGTGGGATAAAATAGCAGGAAACTGGGACTTAGCAACAGCTAAAATTAAAGGAGCATTTGCAGACATTACTGATGATGAACTTGGGCAAATGAAAGCAAGTGAAGAAGAAATGAGAGCACGACTCAGAGTGAGATTTGCTGATGATGAAGAAAAAGTTGAAGAATTTATGAACGATATTGAATCATCATTTGATAATGCAGCTGACGAAGCTGAGGACGTTGTTGATAGAAATGTGTAGTCATACCATTTCATTATAATTTTAAAACCTCTCTAACCATTAGAGAGGTTTTAAATTGTTTAAAATAAAAAAAGAAAGAAATTATGAACAAAAAATATAAACGTATCGAAACGCTCTATAAAGATAACTTAAAATGCGCTGAAGAATTTTGAATTGAATATTGTGAAGAGGCTTTAGAGTGGTATGTTCGTAAGTGAAATAAAGAAAACTTTTCATACACGCAAGCAGACTGACAAAAAATTTCTTCGAGTAAAATTTTGAAATATATTGAAGAACTTGTTATCCCTCCAATGTGGAATAATACAGAGATTTCACCAAATCCAAAAAATCATATACTCGCATTTGGCTATGATGAAAAATGACGAAAACAGTATATTTATAACGAAAAATGGTCAGAAGCACGCAGTCTTATCAACTCATATAAGATGATTATTTTTGGAGAATATCTCTGAAAACTGCGAAGCTCATATAGAAAGTTATTAAAATTTGATACTCAAAGTAAAGAGTATATTTTATGAGCATTTATGTTTATACTTGACGAAACGGTGATACGAGTTTGAAACCATCATTATTTCGAAGAAAATGGAACGATAGGGCTTTCAACGCTCCACGCAAAACATGTCATTCAAAAATCTGGAAGACTGTATTTAAATTTTGTCTGAAAATCTTGAAAAGAACATAAAATCCATATAAAAAATACAAAACTCAAAGCCTTAATAAAAAAACTCTCAAAAAATAAGAAATGATTTTTGTTTCGCTATACTTTTAGAGATGAGGAGGTAACTCTCAGCCCATCAAGTGTCAATGACTTTATGCGTGATATAGGTTCAGATCTTATTTCAGCTAAAGATTTTCGTACCTGGCATGCATCTCGAATCGTATTTGAAAACATGATTGAAAATCTTGACGCAAGTTTGCCAGATACGAAACAAAAAAAGATCCTACTCGCAGGATTTGATGACGCTGCAAGTAAACTCGGAAATACGCGAACGATGATTCGCGAGAGCTACGCACATGGAGATCTCATAGATACGGTTACAGAAAAAACGTTTCCGTCTCGTTATGAGAAAATTGCGTGATGTGACAAACGTAGAAATTTAACACAAAGTGAATCAGAACTCCTTGCGTATATTAAGAATTTATATGACGAGAATATGAGTGATATGTAGGGAACGGTTTGAAACTGTTTCGAAATAACGTAACCGAACGCAGTATTGCGTTCCCTAAGATTTCTTTTTTCATTTCCATGTTCCTCCATAGATGTAAAAATCTCACTTTTTAGATTTCAAACAGCATTTCCCACACACAAAAATCCAAACTTTTCAAGGATTGATTTTTATTCTGTATGCGTGAGATGTTTCAAAATTACAAATATGACAGTTTTTTGTTTTCATAATATATGCTGTAGGGGATGAATATTTTCATACTGGAACGAAAATATTCGTTCCCTACCAAATTAAAATAAAGTCGTTTGGTCTATGTTTTCGTGCTTTGACGAAATATTTTTCCTTGTGATTTTCTTTTTTCTATCTCCGTGAAAGCTCCTACTTGCGTGTTTTTTAATGATTCTTTCTTTTTCAGATTTGAGTGTATTTCCTTTCGTCGTCCAAAGGATATCTTTGGCTGTTTTATTAGCTGATTTCACGTCAACAATAGGTTCGGGATATTCAAGTTTATGAAAATTTGGCCATATGTGAGGTTCATGAATATACGCGAGTGGAACGTCTCTCAGCTCAGGAAGATAGTGATACAAAAATTGTCATTTTGGATCTTTTTGTTGTCCATTATACACAGGATTGTATACGCGAATTGTATTGATTCAGGTGGTTCCTGCTTGCATTTGAAACTGAGGATAATGAATTCAGGGCTCATAATCAGTAAAGAGCCGAGCAACATTTGGTGCAACAGCCTGCCATGGTTGCATCAATGTATTACATAAAAAACTGACTAAAACAGCTCGTGAGCGAAAATTTGTCCACCCAGTTTGCTGCAACTGCCGAACAACCGCGTCGATGTAGGGGATTCAAGACTGGGCTTTAAAAACAGTTTCGAGTAATTTTTTATCTGCGTTTTGTCTGATAGTATCAAAATCTCTATTGATATTAAAAAACTGTATTTTTGGTTCGTCCTCTAACTTTTGGATAAAATGCGACTGCCAGTGAAGTCGCGAAATAAAGTAAGTCAGAGATTTTCGGTGATTTTTTGCAGCGTCAGATCCGAGTTGTTTGAGCTCATCTCGACGCTTATCAGTAGCCTGAACGACGGTTCTCAGTGACAAACATCAATATGCTATATAGGGGGAAAGTCGCGAACACCATGTTTGAGATTCAAAGGGTTTTGAAATATTATACATATATTTTCAACTTCATATTTCAAGAAATCTTTTGAGTATTTTTTGTCATTCTCACTCTCCTCATTTTTGAAGTCTCAAAACGCGCTGAGTTTCAAAATACGTTTTATATTTTTGTTTGGTAGATTTTGAGATTTCTGCCAATTCTTTTGGAATTTTTAAAATATTTGTTATTTGAACAGGTAAAAATATTTCTAGCCCCATTCTCTCAGTCCAAATCCTATCCCACGAATCACGAGTCCTGAGTCTTCGAACAACACCGTTGGTTGGATACTCAGTGATTTTTATTTCAGAGCTCTTACAATATTTAAGTACTTTGAGATCACGTTGAAATGTTTCCCAGTTTCATGTCTCCTCATGAGAAAATATTTGTGATACTTGAAAAAAATCTTCTAATTTTTTAAATCATTCAGGAGCATCATAGGGAAGTATCAAAAGTGGAATTCAAAGTTTCATATATGACCTCTGAAGTTCGAGTAGACTCTCAAAGACAAACTGTAGATGAAAGTCAGAATAATCGACCAAATTCATAATTTTTGGCTCAAAAAAATAAACTCACAATGTTGGGATATGCGAATCAAGATTTGCGAGAATCTCATTATCCTGTATTCTGAGATTTCTTTTACACCAAATAATATTAATTTTTTGTTTCATGGCTTCTGAAAATATTTGCCAAATAATTTTATATAATCAACTTCGAGAAGAGTATATATATACAGATTATACTCATTTTTTATATATTCACAATACGTGAAAAATAAACTTTCAATGACGAGAGTTGAAACTCAACACGCATAGTAAAGTTATTGATTATGCTGGATGAAAACAGCTTATTCATCAACTGAAAGAGAAGTGAAAAACGGGAGAATTTATAATTAGTAAAAACTTTATTTCCTGAATCCGAGAATTTTCTAAAAAACACAATGTTTCTGAATTTGTTCTCAAAAAACCAACTGAAAATTATGTCTTTCAAAACTTTCAGAAAATACAAAAAAAACTTAAGCAAGAAAACATAACGCTAACATTTACCACAGACAGAGAATCTTTTTTTCTTTCGCACGAAGATTTTAAAAAGCAATATGACAAACCTCCAATTATGGAGTATTTTTATCGCTTTATGCGAAAACGTGAAAATATTTTGGTAAATGCTGAGTGAAAACCAGACGGAGGACAATGGAATTATGACAAAGAAAATAGAAGCTTTGACCGAAAACATCAAAAAACCTGGGACTTTGAGCTTGAGAAAAATGAGTATGTGAGAGAAGCTGAAGAGTTTTACTCAGCCCTCATACAATTTTCTCCCAAAGGGAGAAATGAAGCTACAATATACCCAACAAATAGACAAGAAGCTTTAAAACTTCTAAAATATTTCCTCGAAAATCATCTTGACGATTTTGGGAGACTTGAAGATGCGATGTATCAAAATGATGCCTACGTGCATCACAGTTTACTCTCGAGTTCAATAAATTTCTGATTTCTCTCAGCACACGAAGTTGTTGAGGCCGTTGCAAATGCTGAGACAGCGATGAATAATAAGGAATGATTCATTCGACAACTCTTATGATGGAGGGAATATATGTATCATTTTTTTGAATTTTATAAAGATGAAATATATTCAGAGAATTTTTTAGAACACACAAATCCGCTTCCAGAATACTTTTGGAAAAATGCTGAATCGTCAGATATGAATTGTCTCTCAACGACACTAAAACAAGTTCAAACAGAAAATATTTCACATCATATTCAAAGACTGATGATTATTGGAAATTTTTCATTGCTTGCAAATCTCGATCCTTACGAACTCAATCACTGGTTTTTTGAGTATTATGTCGATGCATTTGAGTGGGTCGTAACTCCAAATGTCCTCGCGATGAGTCAATTTGCTGACGGATGAAAACTTGCAACCAAGCCCTATACTGCAAGTGCAAATTACATCAATAAAATGTCGGATTATTGTAAAAACTGTAAATACGACCACAAAGAAAAATACACAGAAAATGCTTGTCCCTTTAACTATCTCTACTGGAATTTTGTCAACGATAACCAAAAAGCACTCGAAAAAGGAAGACAACAATTTGTCCTAAAAAACTTAGAAAAAATTGATATTCCAAGAATTCAAGAACTCAAAGAAAACTTTTTAAAAAATAACATCTAGATATGGCTCGTCCAAAATTCGATTATACGCTTGATTATAAAAACCTCGATTTACGAAAAAATCCTGAGCTCTACCGTGTGTGAAAGTGAGAACAGGGAGTGCTTATGGTAGAACCGTATAAGTGAGAAATACTTCTTCATTGGAGATTTAAAAATCCCGAAATTGCTGAGAAATCCTCAAGTAAAATTTATGAAATGTTTTTGGAATATAAAAAACAGTGAGACTTTATCGGAATGGATATGGCCAGAAAATTTTTACAAATGTGATATACGCGAAGTCGTAGATACGCGAATCATAAATCTTGAAAAAAATACAGTAGCGAGAAACTTGAAAAACCAAAAGAAATTTGAGAAATCCCTGATTATTGAAGTGAGAGAAACAGGCAACACTACATAGATACAAAAACCAAAAAAATACTCCCTCAAGAATCTGATGCGCTCACCAACGAAAAAGCTGAATCTGCCAGAGTATTTTACGCGATTTATGAGAAAGCAAAAGATGATGAAGAGTACAAAAAATTAAAAAAAGAGTGGCAGGAAAAATATGGATAAAACACGAAAATAATTATACTTCAAAAGTGTAATTATTTTTTTATAAAAATTATGGATATCTCAACGCTACAAAGTATATTTTTTGGTTTCATTCTCTCAGGAGTTCTTGGGGCTCTGATTGGAATGGATAAAGACATCGTGAAGTATAAACGGAGTTTGCTTTCAAAAAACTCTCCTGACGCACAGTTTGGGTCAATTCGAACGTTCTCACTTATTGCAATATTTGGAGCGTTAATGACCTGGTTTGATAATTACCTAGGGACACAATATGTTTTTATCTTGAGCTGACTGGCAATCACGACTTTGCTGGTTGGAACGTATTACGCCTATAGCGTCTTTCGGGAAAAATCTATTTCTCCCGCAACGGAATTTGTCGTATTTTTGACATATTTTGTGTGAGTTCTCGTGATACTTGGTTACTCGCAAGTCGCGATTATTTTTGCGATTATGCTCACCTTTTTTATATCTTCAAAAGATCTGCTTGAATGAGTGGGGAAGTTAGTGAGTAAAGACGAACTCCGAACCACACTCAAGTTTTGAGCCATTGCATTTGTAGTTCTTCCACTCCTTCCAAACCAGAGATTTTCACTCGCTGATATTATGAACTTTATTTCGTGAACTAGCTTTTCACATCCGCTTACAACTTTTGAGTTTTTTAATCCCTATTCTATTTGGTTTTTTGTTGTGGTGATGTCGGGAGTTTCCTATCTAGGATATATTCTCACAAAATTTGTTGGAAAAAATTCTTCGGTTATGCTCTCATCTATTCTCGGGGGAATGGTATCCTCAACAGCTACAACGGCCAGCATGACACAAAAATCAAAAGAAGACCCTGATAACATAAATAGTTACGTCATTGGAACACTCCTCGCATCGTGCATAATGTTTGTACGAGTTTTTGCAATTGTGTGAGTATTTTCTGCTTCACTCTTTTGAGCTATTATCATTCCAGGGGGAGCAATGTTTGCAGCTTTTCTCCTCGCAACAGGATACTTTTACTGGAAGACACTCTGAGAAAAAAATACAAAACAAGCCTCAGTTGAAAATAATGTTCGCAGTCCATTTCGAATCGTTCCAGCACTTCAATTTGCGTGAATTATCGTAATAATAAAATTTATTTCAGGAGTCGGGATAATATACAAAGATGTGTGGGGAGAGAGTTTATTCTACTCAGCTCTTGGAATTGTATCTGGTTTGGCAGATGTCGACGCGATTACGCAAACGATGGCTGTTGATGCTGGACGTTGACTCATAACGTTTTCAGTGGCAGCAAGTACGGTTCTCTTAGCTGTGATGTCGAATAATTTTGTGAAATGATCAATCGCGTGGAGATTTGGAAATAAAGACTTCTGAAAAAAAGTGATGGGAAGTTTTTTATTCTCAATAGTAACAGGGTTAGTAGTGATTTGAATTACGAGTCTTGTATAAATAGTAGGGAACGCAGATCTGCGTTCCCTACTATTTTGCTATTTAGAATTGCTATTTTTATCTAAAAATATTATAATAATACAAGAATTTTACAAAAATAATGCAAATATATGGATTTTACGTCAACGACAGAACTTGCGAGAAAATGAAGTAAGACTTTTTCAGAGTACAACTATGCCACAGTTTTACATAACAATAAAGATATTGGAATGGTAGTATGATGAGCACTCTATCAAAAAATTAAAAACTCACAGTTTTTTGAAGATATTATTGAGGATATTGAAATAGAGCTTAATAAGGCTACTCTAAAAAAGCAGTTACAAGAATCAAGTGATAGCGGTCTTTCAGATTTTGTTATATAATGAGAATATTTACTTTTACGAAGTCTTGAGAGAAGTACTTAAAGAAACTCAGTTCTATAGACCAAAAAAAATGTATAGCCAAGTTAAAGTTTTTCAAGGATTCAGAAACTTTTGATAATAATATAACTTTTGTACATAATCTTTTACCAGCAACGCATAGGCTAAGAGTTTGAAATATTCGAATGCTCGTAAAAATAATTGATGATACTCATATTGAAATTCTCAAGGTTTGATATAGAGGAGACATTTATAAATAAAAAAAATTGTTTTTCAGAACTACTGTTAAATTTTAAGCATAAAAAAACTCTTTTCATAATAATAATAATAAGAGTTTTTTGTAATAGAGAAAAAGAGAATTACCCTTTTTTGATTTCTTTCATTTTGAGTACTTCGTGTTTTCGAGTTTTCTTGTTATACTTTCGAAGTTCTGGTCCTTTTTTTCCAGCTTCAAAATTACGTTTTTGGATATTCGTTGAGTGAACCATATTTCCAGTATCTGTAGAATAGTATGCTACGTATGTTCTTTTTCCTTTTGCCATATAGTTGATTTTAAATTATAACTCTATCCTGAATTCTTTCTCTTTGCAAGAGAAAGAGGCTTCATATTGATAAAAATTCTTGTGGATTATATGTTAATTGACGTGATAATCAAAAGTTTTTTACACTTTCATTATGTCAGCTTCTTTCTTTTTTCCTGCTTCGTCAATTTTTTTATTCGTGTCTTCCACAATTTTTTGTAAATCGTTTTCAGTATCGCGAGCCGCGTCCTCGCTCATCGTTTTTTCTGTTTCTTGTTTTTTGATTTGTTTTACAAAGTCTCCTCGGACGTTACGAACCGAAACTTTTGCTTCCTCGGTAAACTTTTTTACAACCTTACACATTTCCTTACGACGCTCTTCTGTGAGTTGAGGGACACGAATCAAAACTGAGTCAGCTTGTGCTTGGGGATTGAGACCAACTCCTGCTGCAGTTATAGCTTTTGCAATTGGATGAATTAAGGTTTTATCCCATGGAGCAATAGACAATGTCTGCGCGTCCAAGATATTGAGCGAAGCAGAGTTTTTCAATGGTTGCATACTCCCGTATTGTTCAACCATAATATCCTCCACAAGCGCTGGAGTTGCGCGTCCCATTTGAAGTTTTCCAAATTCTCCCTCTAAATGATGCAGTGCTTTATCAAGTTGCGTTTTTGCTTGGTCTAACATTTTTGTAATTATTATTTCTAAATTATGCTGTGTATTATAGTGATAAGGTGGTTAAATACAAGCCCTCTATCTTGAATTTTTCAAAACTCCCTCATACAATTTTCTCAATTTTGCACAAGACTTATTCCAATCTTAATTCTTTCCTTTTCTAAAAAAGGAAAGAGGCTGCAAATAATTATAAGCTTTGTAATTTCTTGAAAGTTTCTTTTCAGAGAGATTTTTTTAATTCTTGTGTTTTTTTATTTTTCAAATTTTCTCGAATTTGAGTGCCTGAAACAGGGATATTTTTTCTGTCTATTTCTACAATGTTCAGTTGAAAGGGCAGATATTTTTGAAAGTTTTGCAAAACTTGAACTGCATAATCCTGATTTTTATCTCAGCAATAGAGATTACAAGTTGTAGTGTTTTTTGGAATATATGTGAGAATATGTTCTATCCAGTCTTTGTCGTTAGGAAAATCGGGAAGTGCTTGAATATGTATTTTTGACTCAGGAAATTCTCAGAGAATAAAATCTTTTCTTATTTCAAAACGAAAGGGATTTTTTGCATTATGTGTTTGGGCTGAACCGATAAGCACGAGCGTTTCAGGATTTTCTCAAAGAGAGCTTTCTATGAGTTTAATGTGTCCTTTGTGAACAGGTTGAAATCGTCAGATGATGAGTCAGAGTGTTGGCATTAGAGATTTGTAAAATATTCGGTTATATAGGGGATAATTTGTTTTTTACGTGAAACCCTGTTTCATAAGTCTATAAGATTATTTTGAACTTTTTCAGAAAAAATAGCTTCAAGTATTTTAGAATCTCACCCATCAATAACAAGAGTAGTATTTTTTTCTCATAAAATATCAACTATTGAAAGCATAATAAAATCAAGTCATTTATCACTTCTGAACTTACTCATTGCTAAAAGTAATTCGTCGCTTCTTTTAAGAATGCTATTTGGATTTGTTGTTTCTATAGCTCAAGAACCGTATTTATATTTTCAGACTTCATATGCTTTATAATCGCTTTCTAGTAATTCTTCACTAGTCATATCTCATACATCGGATTTTGCATCAAACATCGGCATTGCAAAATCTTCAAGTGAATCAATACCAGCTATTTTTTGAAGCTCTTGAGCAATTGCTTTATCTTCATCTGTTGTTGTTGGAGACTTCCAAAGCAAAGAATCAGACATCATACACGCAAGCATCATCGTGGCAATATTCTCTGAAATTTCAAAACCCGACTCAAGAAACATTTTATACAAAATACTTGCAGTTGAGCAGAGTGGTTCCGTTCGGATATAGAGTGGATTTGAAGTAGAAAAAGACAATTTATGGTGGTCAACAAGCCACGTGACATTCAGTTCATCAATATTATCAGGAGCTTGAGAATTTTCATTATGGTCAACGAGACATACTTCTATTTCAGGATTGAGTGACGTTTGGATTTTAGGTTCTGAAATATTATATTTTCCTAAAAGATATTGTGTTTCTTTATTCAATTTTCCTTGAATGTAAGCAGTTGCTTCGTATCAAATTTTGTTTAAATATTCAGCCATAATGATAGCCGAGAGAGTACAATCAGTATCGGGGTTTTTGTGTCCAATAACAGAGATTTTTTTCATAAATATATTTTAATTATAATACAAAGAATTATAGGAAAAATATATACTTTTCAATTTTTATTTGTACGCTCTCTCTATTACAAAAAATATAAAAATCTTTATGCAAGAAAATACTTGGAAAATAGTGTATCAAGGAAATTTAATAGCTGTAGAAAGACTAGACGAAAAATGATATGAGCGAGCGGTTCGACCACCGTGAGTTCGGCTTATTTTAAAAAATACAGAACAAAAAATTCTTCTCACACGAGAGTTTCGGATGGAACTTGATAATTATGATTATCGTCTTCCGTGAGGAAAAGTATATGACGATTTAGTATCGTATCTTGCAGTGAGATGAGATGAAGAAAAATTGCAGGAAGACGTAATTCTTTCAGCACAAGCTGAAGCTCTGGAAGAAGCGTGAATTGAAGAACTCAAAGATTTAGAAATAATTCACGTATCAAAAGCGTGAGCCACGGTCGAGTGGACGCTCTATAACTCCACGGAGAGGAACTCGTTCACGGAATCGAGATAGGGTTTTATACTCCAGCTGAAATTCAGGCTATGATTCGAGAAGGAAAAATGAAAGAGGAGAGAAGTGTTGCGGTGTTGTTAAAGTATTTAGGATAAATAAAAAAGCTCTCTCAGAATCTCTGGAAAAGTTTTTTATGTTGTGAATATTTTTAGAAGAACTTAATTTTATCAGCGTTCGGATGCTCTTTGAGTTTTTCAAGTGTCTTTGCTTCAATTTGCCTGATTCGCTCCCTGGTCACTCAGAACTCTTTTCCGACTTCCTCGAGCGTATGAATATCTCCTCCTTCAAGTCCAAATCGCATTCTGATAATTTTTCTTTCTCGTGGAGTGAGAAAATCAAGCATTTCATTAAGATTCTCTTTTAAGAGATTCATATTTGTTTGCTCGTCAGGTCCCATAGTTTTATCATCCTCGATAAAATCTCCGAGTGATGTGTCTTCTTCTGATCCAACGGGAGCATCGAGTGAGAGAATATCTTGAGAGATTCGCATAATTTGACGAACCTTTTTGATATCCATATCAAGCTCGGTTGCGAGTTCTTCCATAAGTGGTTCACGGGTAAGCTCTTGTGTGAGACGTCTATACGTATGCGTGAATTTATTAATCGTTTCAATCATATGTACTGGAACACGAATCGTTCTGGCTTGGTCAGCAATCGCTCGCGTTACCCCTTGACGTATCCACCACGTTGCGTAGGTTGAGAACTTAAATCATTTTGTCGCGTCGAATTTATCAACCGCACGAAACAGACCAACATTTCATTCTTGAATCAGGTCAAGCAGCCCAAGACCACGTCCCATATATTTTTTCGCAATCGAAACTACGAGACGAAGATTTGCGGCAGCAAGAGCTTTTCTCGCTTCTTGATCTCAAGCTTTAATTCGTTTTCCAAGTGAAACTTCTTCGTCTCACGTGAGAAGTGCCACTCGACCAATTTCGTTTAAGTACATCCTGATAGAATCATCAGAAATCTCTGAAAGAGAAATCGCAGATTGTTCTTGTTTTGTTTTTTTCTTTGTTTCAAAAAGTTCGGCTTTATCCAAACTATCAACCACTTCGATTGAGAGCGTCATAAATCGCGAGTAGATATCGTCGAGCAAATCAACGTTATCCTCAGCATTTGGAAGGGCGTTCATCAGCTCATCTTGTGTAATTCTTCCGTCAATTTTTCACTTTTTCATCAGTTCTTGTACTTCTTCGGGCATTCCTTCGAGTGCTTCTTCTGGAACTTCGTTATCGATGAATTTTTGCATTCCTTTCCCGATTCTTCGTTTGTCCTGGTCACGTTCTATTGGCATTCTCTTGAGACCTTTTTCTTTTTTCAATGCTCCAATTTCTTCAAGAGCTTCAACAGCAACGTCGTCTCCAGCTCAGGCTTCGATTTTTGCGGCTTCTTGCTCTGCCTCTTCTATCTGCATGGCTTCATCCTGTTTACTCAGGTTTTGCATTGCAGCTCCCAAGGTGTCGAGATCTATTTCCTGAATTTTTGAAGCGATTTCGTCTTTTTTTGTTCATTTTTTAGGTATTGCCATAGTTGTGAGGTTCAGAAAATAAATGTAAAAATGCTTCTAGATTGCTCTAGAAGTTAGAATTATGGAGAAATATACTCGTTTTTTGTATATAGATATTGTATTTTTTATGGATAAAGAGCCATATCTTTGCTCTTTTTCAATCAAAATTATAAAAAATATATGAGAGAAAGCAAGATTTTATTTAATCCCGTGTTTTTTTGCGACGCTGACTATTTCCGAGTATTTTTGAAAGGCTTCGACTCCTCAGGATTTCATTTCTTGTTTGTATTGTTGCGTGAGTTGTTTGTAGATATTTTTATTGAGCTGAGAGATAAGCTTTTCTAAGGACGAGGTATAATCATCAGTTCAAAGCTCCTTGTTTGAAATTTGAAAGGCAAGCGCTTTGTATTGTTCTTTTTGTCATAAACTTAGATTTTTTTGGAAGTCTTCGAAATTACTGAGAGCTTTTTTGAGAGGACTTGTTTCAAGGAGTTCAAAAATAATTCATTCACTCAACCTAGAGATATTATCTGTATTTTCAAAAATATATCACAGCGCAATATCCTCTGACGTTACTGGAATATTTTCGGTGATTTCTTTCACTTCGTCATAGTTTTTTGGAGCTTTTCCAAGTTTTGTTTTTCGGAAAATCTCATACAACACGTCAACAGGAGTGTCGCTGACAAGAGCAAGTTCTTTCAAGTACATATCTTGCTCGATGCTATCACTATAACTTTTAATTATTTGCAAAATTTCATCGAGAAACTTTTTCTTCTCATCCAAACTCGCGAGATTATAATTATTCGTTTGAATGAGATATTTAATCGGAGAAAGGGCCTTGTCTATACATTCTTGAAAATCTTTTCATTTTTCAAGATACTCATCAGGATCTTTCGCTCCAGAAATAACGATTATTTTTACTTCCAGTCATTGGTTTTTCAGTAACTCAAGAGAAGACTTTGTTGCTTGTGTTCCTGCTTTATCGTTATCAAAGCAGAGATATATTTTGTGCGTGAGTCTCTTAATGATCGTAATATGTTTTTCTGTGAGTGCGGTTCCTGAAACAGCTACGGTTTGAAAAAATCAGTATCTATGCAGAGCTATCGCGTCCATATATCCCTCGGTAATAATAATTTGATCAACTTTTGTGATCGTAGAGCGAGCGTCATAGAGTCCGTAAAGTATCGATGATTTATCATAAATATCACTGGCTGGAGAGTTTAAATATTTTGGTTCTCACTTTCCGATAATTCTGCCTGCAAAGGCAACAAAATCTCCACGAAGATTTTGAATCGGAAAAATAACTCGACCGATAAATTTATCTTTTTTGCTTCGCAAATCGAGAAATATTGCAGACTTTGCAATCAAATCATCATCGTATCATTTGCTTTTAAGCGCATTGTATAAACTGATTCCACTATCAGAATATCCAAAATGAAACTTTGAAATATCTTCAGCGTTCAATCATCTATCTATAAGGTATTTTTTAATTTCAGGATTTTTATCTAAGGCATTTTTATAATAATTCGTCGCATCTTTATACAGAGAATAGAGATTTTTTTTAATTTGAATTTTTTCTTTATTTTCGGTGAATCACTCTATTTCTCGACCCGTTATACTCCCAAGCATTTGTACGGCTTCGCGAAATTCACAATTCTCCATATCCATCATAAATTTCACGGGTCATCCTCATTTATGACAGCCAAAACAATAGCCAATTTGCTTGGCTGGAGACACGACAAAACTGGGAGTTTTTTCAGAGTGTCACGGAAATGGGCAGAGCGCTTTAAAATTCGCCCCCGTTTTTTTGAGTTTTGCGTACCTCCCGATTAAATCAACGATGTCTATACTATTTTCTAGGTCGTCTACGAAACCCATAATTGTTTATTTATAAATATCTCAGCGAGAACCAGCGTCGTAAAATGTTACCGTAATAGTATTTTCCGAAATGCGATACAGAAAACGGAATTTTCATATTCTTAAGCGATAGCGAAAATCATATCAATGAAGTTTCACAATATCTATATCTGTACGAATTGGATTTTCCTGAATCTTTTTTAATCCTGCTGAAAACTCTTGAACAATTTTTTGTCACTTGTGTCTTTCAACAAATTTGAGTACTGGCTTTTTGAGTTTTACGTTAAACATCTTCTTTTTGTAAATGTTCTAAAAATTCAAAAGCGTCGACTCATTCATCATCCATCGATTCTAGATCTCTATTTGTTGCATCAATTTCCCATTGGTCTGGCTCCACCACTGGTATTTGAGAATGATTATATTCTTCTAAACTCATAACAACTCCAATGGGTTTATTGTGTGACATTACGAATCTCTTTCGCGACTTTGGAAGTGTTTTAAAAAACTGTGAAGTGTTATCACGAACCTCAGAAATAGAAACAAAATTGTCTTCAACTATCATATCTGTATATAAGTTATATAAAATTACTAATGAATTATAAGTATGTTTACCGAAAAACAAATAATACTTTGCAAATACAAACTATTTGTATATATTTTGAGTATAATAAAAAATTATGAAAAAGACAGGAGATATTTGAGAAATTATCGCAATAGAGTATTTACAGAAACACGATTTTGTGATTCGTGATACAAATTTTAAATTCTGACGATTTTGAGAAATTGACGTGATAGCAGAAAAACTCGGACGTGTGTATTTTATAGAAGTAAAATATAGAACACATCTTTGATATGGACATCCTGAAGAAGCAATTATTCCAAAAAAACTCTATAAATGCCTGAAAACGATGCAGTATTATTGTAAACGAAACAGGATAGATCTCGAAAATATTCAGTTTGATGTTTTGGCAATTCTCAAGAAACAATCCTTACATCAAGTAACGCATTATAAAAATATAGAACTTTATTAGATAGAGTTCTATATTTTTATCTTAACAAAAAATTAAAGTTGTTTAATAATTTGTTTCGGTTCTTGTCGTGATACTATAGATAATATAATCTTTTTCAGGGAACTTTTTTTCTCATAATTTATTTAAGAGCACTCAAATAAAATCATCTCAGGT
>JAULKR010173778.1:245-22153 GCA_032356305.1 Prasiola linearis
GGAGGCGCAGAATCCGTTCTATGCGGACGCCTTGCTGGGCGCGCGCGAGGTGCTACAAGGGGAAGGGTTGTTTCTCTTCGAGGGCACATCCGAGGGGCACTACAAAACGGAGGGGCGTTTGCTGGACTCCTTCCGCGAGCACGGCGTCTCCGGCGCCATCGTGTCGCCCATCGTGGTTGACGAGGGAGACCTCTCGCACCTCTTCCTGCTCCAGCGCCGCGGCTTTCCTCTCGTCATCATAGGCGACGTGCGCGGCCTTCCCGTCTCCAGCGTGACCGTCGACAACGTGCGCGCGTCCAAGATGGCCGTGCAGCATCTCATCGAAGGGGGCCATGAGCGGATCGTCCACATTTCAGGCCCGCCGTACTCGCAGCACTCCCAGGACCGAATGGCGGGTGTGCGCGAGGCCTTTAGCGAGTCCAGCCTCAGCCTCACCGACGACAGCGTGGTAACGGGCGGTGCCCGTCTGCAAGACGGCTACCGCGTCGCGCGCGAGGTCTTCTCCGCCAGAGGCCCTCGGCCGACCGCCATCACCTGCTTCAACGACCTCGTCGCGATGGGCGCCCTCCGCGCCATCCACGAACTCGGCCTCTCGGTCCCGGACGACGTCTCGGTCGTCGGCCACGACGACATCGAGATGGCGGAGTACCTCCCCGTCCCGCTCACGACGGTCCACATGCACACGCGCGAGATGGGCCGCCGCGCTGCCACCCTTCTTCTGCGTCACATCGCCTCTGGCGACGCCGAAGCCGAGCGCGTCGTGCTCGACTCCGAACTCGTTGTCCGCGCTTCGACGCGCTCTCTCTAGAACGCCTTTTCTCTTGTCTGACGTCACGCTCGAAACCCGCTACGCCACCGGCCCCGAGGCCATGGCCATGTCCTCGACAGAGGAGATCCGCGACACCTTCCTCATCCCCGAGGTCATGGTGGCGGGCGAGATCCGTCTGGTCTACACCCACTTCGACCGCTACATCGCGGGCGGCGCCGTGCCAACCACGAAGCCTCTGGCGCTGAGCGCGCCTGCCGAGCTTCGCGCCGAGCACTTTCTGGACCGTCGCGAGCTAGGCGTCATCAACGTCGGCCAGGCAGGAACGGTGACGGTCGACGGGACGGAGTACGCGATCGGCAACAAGGAGGCGCTCTACGTGGGCCGTGGTGCGAAAGAGGTGACGTTCGCGAGCGACTCGCCAGAGGCTCCGGCGCATTTCTACCTCAACTCCGCCCCCGCGCACGCCAGCCATCCCACCAAAAAGGTGGCGCGCGAAGACGCCGAGATCGTCGAGGCGGGCAGTGCCGAGACCAGCAACAAGCGCACGATCCGCAAGCTGCTCGTCCAGGGCGTCGTGGACGTGTGCCAGTTGCAGATGGGCATGACCGAGCTGGCCTCTGGCAGCGTCTGGAACACCATGCCCGCGCACACGCACGACCGCCGCATGGAGGTCTACTTCTACTTCGACGTGGCGCCCGGTCAGGCCGTCTGCCACTTCATGGGGCCGACCGACCAGACGCGTCACGTGTGGATGCACAACGAGCAGGCCGTCATCTCGCCGCCGTGGTCCGTCCACAGCGGCGCGGGGACCGGCGCGTACTCCTTTATCTGGGGCATGGCGGGCGAGAACCTGGACTACGGCGACATGGACACCGTAGACGTGACGGACCTCCGATAATGAGCCTCGACCTCTTCCGACTCAACGGCAAGCGCGCGCTCATCACCGGCGGCACGCATGGACTCGGCATGGCGATGGCCACAGGCCTGGGCCAAGCGGGCGCGACGATCATCGTCAACGGCCACTCCTCGCAGGACCGCGTCGATGCCGCGGTGGAGCACTACCGCGCCTCTGGCGCGACCGCGCACGGCTACCTCTTCGACGTGACCGACGCGGAGCAGGTAGGGGAGAGCATCGCGCAGATCGAACAAGAGGTGGGCGAGATCGACATTCTGGTCAACAACGCCGCCGTCATCGAGCGCACGCCGCTGCTCGACATGAGCGTGGAGGCGTGGGAAAAGGTCATCCGCACCGATCTGACGGGCGCCTTCGTCGTCAGCCAGCCTGTGGCCCGCGGCATGGTCGCCAGAGGCCGCGGCAAGATCATCAACATCTGCTCGATGATGAGCGAGCTGGGCCGCGACTCGGTCGGCGCGTACGCCGCAGCCAAGGGCGGGCTCAAAATGCTCACCCAGTCCATGGCGACGGAGTGGGGCCGTCACAACGTGCAGGTCAACGGCATCGGGCCGGGTTACTTCGCGACGAACCAGACGGCGCCACTACGCGAGGACGGCCACCCGTTCAACACGTGGATCACCAGCCGCACGCCCGCCGGGCGCTGGGGCGATCCCGAGGACCTCGCAGGCGCCGCCATCTTCCTGGCCTCTGGCGCGAGCGATTTCGTCAACGGCCACGTGCTTTACGTGGACGGCGGCATCCTCGCCACCATCGGCCAGCCGCAGTCCGCATGAGCCGCCTTCCTCTCCTGCTCGCCGCCGCCCTTCTCGCGCCTCTGGCGCCAGAGGCCGCGGCCCAGCCTCAGGCCTCTGGCGCGACGGTCCGCGTCGAGAACCCGACGGAGATGGTGCGCGAGGACGAGATCGTGTCGGTCCGCTGGGACGCTCTAAAGCGTCGTGTGAGCGGCCTCGCGCCCAACCGCGTCCGCGCGATGGACATGGACGGCATGGAGATCCCGACGCAGGTCCTCGACGTGGACGCCGATGGCACGCCAGAGGCCCTGCTGTTGCAGGTCAGCCTGTGGCCGATGCAATCTCGCGACCTCAACGTGGAAGCGGTTCCGAGCGCGGCCGTCGCGCCGATGGCTAGCGCGCACCACGACGACCGCCGCGACGACATCGCGTGGGAAAACGACCGCGTGGCGTTCCGCACTTACGGCGAGGGGCTCAGCGCGCTCGAAAACTTGGTCAGCAGCGGATTCGACGTGTGGACTAAGCGGACCGACAAGCTCGTCGCCGCCGACTGGTACGCCGAGGGCGATTACCACACCGATAAGGGAGAGGGCGCCGACTTTTACAGCGTCGGCAGCTCGTTGGGTGCAGGCGCGACGGCGCTCTGGGACGGCGAGCGCCTCTGGCGCGCTCCCAACTTCGCGAGCTACCGCGTGCTCGCCAGCGGCCCGCTCCGCGCGATCGTCGAGACGACGCACGGCCCGTGGACGGCAGGAGGGCAGGAGGCGACTGAGACGCGCCGCATTACCATTGACGCTGGTCGCCCTGGCTTCCGCGTGGAGAGCACGCTCCTGGCCTCTGGCGAGAAGCCCGGCGCCGTCGCGACCGGGATCGTGGACCGCGCGAGCACGGTCACGTCCACGGGCGAGACCGGCGGCTGGGCGTGGACGAGCACCTGGGGACCCGTCGACCCACGCAAGGGCGGCCACGGCGACCTCGGCGTCGCCGTCCTCGCGCGCGCTGACCGCCTCCAAGAGCACACGCACGCTGACGGCCACAGCCTCCTCATCGTCACGCCGCCCAAGGGCGGTCCGGCGGTCTCGCACGTCATTTCGGAGTGGACCGCCAGAGGCGAGATCAACTCCGCCGAGGACTGGTGGGCGCTCCTCCAAAAAGAGGCCGACCGCTTGGCGCACCCGCTCCGCGTCTCGGTCGTCGCCAGAGGCCTGGACGCGCGCGCTGCGCTGGACGCGGCGGCCGACCGCCTCCGACCCTTCCTGAGCCGCCCCGCGGTTGCGGATCAGATCCCGCGCTCGCTGGAGCCCGACGGCACGGCAGACGTCTCGCCCGCCAAGGAGTGGACGAGCGGCTTCTACCCCGGAACGCTCTGGCACCTGTACGCGGCCTCTGGCGACGACGCGTTCGCCGAGGCGGCCCGCGCGTGGACGGCGCTCGTGGAGCCTGAGAAGCGCAACGGCGGCACGCACGACATGGGCTTCAAGGTCTACAACAGCGCCGGGATGGGCCTCGCGCTGACGGACGACGCGCACTACCGCGAGGTGGTCATCGAAGCCGCCGACACGCTCCTCACGCGCTACAGCCCGACCGTCGGTGCCATCAAGTCGTGGGACTGGGGGAAATGGGATTTCCCGGTCATCATCGACAACATGATGAACCTGGAGCTTCTCTACGCCGCGAGCCGCCTCACCGGCGACGACAAGTACGCCGCCGCCGCGACGCAGCACGCCCGCACGACGCTCGAAAACCACTTCCGCGACGACAACAGCTCCTACCACGTCGTCGAATATGACGGGGCCTCTGGCGAGGTCATCGGCAAGCAAACGTGGCAGGGCGTGAGCGATGCCTCGGCGTGGAGCCGCGGCCAGGGTTGGGGGCTCTACGGCTACACGATGGCGTTTCGCGAAACGCGCGATCCCGAGTTTCTCGCCCAGGCTGAGCGCATCGCGGAGTACATCCTGACGCACCCGCGCCGCCCCGGCGACGCCGTGCCGCTGTGGGACTACGACGCCCCCGCCGGTTTGGACGAGCCGCGCGACGCCTCCGCCGCTGGCGTGATCGCCTCGGCGCTCTACGAACTCGCGGGCTTTGTCCCGGAGCAGAGCGACCGCTACATCGCCGAAGCCGACCTCATGCTCGCCTCGCTCGCCCAGGACTACCTCGCGCCAGAGGCTCTCGATGAGCCGTTCATCCTCGACCGCAGCGTCGGCAGCGTGCCCGGCCAGTTCGAGGTCGACGTGCCCATCACCTACGGCGACTACTACTACGTGGAGGCGCTGCGCCGCCGCCTCGCCCTCGACGACTCCGCCACCCTCGGCTCCCGATGACCCGACGCTTCTCCCTTTTCGCGCTCCTCGCGGCCACGCTCCTGGCCTCTGGCGCCGCTACGGCCCAGCGGCAGATCACCAACATCAACGCCGACTGGCGCTACCTGGAGAACTCGGCGCCGCAGACGCCAGAGGCCGCCATCGCGACCGCCGGTTGGGAAAAGCTCTCGCTGCCCCACAGCTGGAACGTGTGGGACACCGCCGACCTCATCCCCGGCTACCGCCGCGACGCGAGCTGGTACCGCAAGACGCTCACGCTCACGCCAGAGGCCGACCGCAGGACCATGCTCTACTTCGAGGGGGCGGCGATGAAAGCCGACATCTGGGTCAACGGCGAGCGCGCCGGAGGCCACGTCGGCGGCTACGTCGGCTTCGATGTGGACATCACGGACCACGTCACCTCTGGCGACAACGACGTCATGGTCCGCGTCTCCAACGCGTACGACCGCGACCTCATCCCGTCGCAGAAAGCGGACTACTTCATCTTCGGCGGCCTCACCCGCGACGTGTGGCTCAAGAGCGTCCCCGCGACTCACATCGAGCGCGTTCACGTGCTCACGCCGTCCGTCTCCGCCGCCAGAGGCGAGGCGATGCTGCGCGTCAAACTCTCCGGCCCGTCTGCCTCTGGCGCCACGCTCGTCGCGCGGATGATTGGCCCCGACGGCCAGACCGTGCAGACCCAGCGCGTGAGTGTCCCGGCGAACACGCGCGACTCGGTCGCCGTGATGTTCGACCCGGTCGCTAACCCGCAGCTGTGGTCGCCCTCCTCGCCGTCGATGTACCGCGTCGAGGTCGACCTCGCCAGAGGCTCAGACGTGACGGACTCCGTCAGCGAGCCATTGGGCTTCCGCTGGTTCGAGTTTGTCGAGAACGGGCCGTTCATGCTCAACGGCGTGCGGCTTTTGCTCCGCGGCACGCACCGCCACGAGGACCACGCGGGCTACGCCTCCGCCATGCCCAACGAGCTGCACCGGCGCGACATGGAGATGATGAAGGAGGTCGGTGCCAACTTCATCCGCCTCGGCCACTACCCGCAAGATCCCGAGATCTACCGCGCCGCCGACAGCCTCGGGCTCCTTATCTGGGACGAGTTGCCGTGGAACCGCGGCGGCATGGGCGGTCCCGCCTGGATGGCAAACACCGAGCGCCTCTTGCGCGAGCAGATCGCGCAGAACTACAACCACCCCAGCATCATCACGTGGAGCCTGGGCAACGAGATCTACTGGCTCCCTGATTTCGAGGGCGGCGACGATACCGAGCGGCTCAACAGCGCGCTCTCGCACCTCCACGAGGTCTCCCACGAGCTGGACCCCTCGCGCCCCACCTCCATCCGGAAGTACTACGAGGGCTCGGACATCGTAGACGTATTCTCGCCGTCCATCTGGGCGGGCTGGTACTCCGGTGTCTACACCAAATACGAGGACGCCTTGACCGATGCGCAGTCGAAGTACCCGCGCTTCCTCCACATGGAGTACGGCGGCTCCAGCCACGTCGGCCGCCACACCGAGACGCCCATCGACGGCGAGGGCTTTGTAGACCCCGATCAGTGGGCCGAAGCGGTCAGCCAAGTGGAAGTCACGAGCATCGCCAACAACGGCGACTGGTCCGAGAGCTACATCGTAGACCTCTTCGATTGGTCGCTCCGCGTCAGCGAGTCCCAGCCGGGCTTCGCGGGCAATGCCCAGTGGGCGTTCAAGGACTTCGGCACGCCGCTCCGCCCCGAGAACGACCTGCCGTACATGAACCAGAAGGGACTCGTCACGCGCGATGGCACGCCCAAGGACGCCTACTACGTCTTCAAGTCCTTCTGGACCGACCCCGACGAGGGCGACGAGCCCATGTGCTGGATCGAGTCCCACACGTGGACCGAGCGGGCCGGCCCCGCAGGCGAGCCTCTGGCGACCAGCGTCTACTGCAACACGGACGCCGCTAGCCTCTCGCTCAACGGTCGCGACCTGGGCACACGCCAGAGCGATAAAACCGTTTTCCCCGCCAACGGCTTCACCTGGGACGTGCCCTTCACGCCGGGCGCCAACACGCTCGTCGCCAGAGGCCTCCACGGCGGCGCCGAGGTCACGTCGGACACGCTCGTCGTCACCTACTACGACACGCCTGCGGGCGCTCCCCACATCATCGAGCTCGCAACCGAGCCTCTGGCGAATGGGAACCTCCTCGTCGTCGCCACGATGCGAGACAAAGACGGACGCCGCGTGCTGGACTACGAGGACGACGTGTACTTCGACCTCAACGGCGCGGGCGAGCTCATGGTCGGTTGGGGCACGCCCACGCGCTCTCAACGCGTCGGCTTCGCCAACGGCCGCGCCGCCATCGAGATGATCCCTGGCGATGGTCCCGCCACCGTCGGCGCGATCAACCAGGACTTCAAGGGGAGCTACCTCACGATTCCCGCCACGACCGACTGATTCCGAGGCCTCGGCCTTCCTCCTATGATTCGACTCTCTGTCTTCCTCCTCGCACTCGCCCTCTCGGCGAATGCTGCCTCTGGCGCCACGCCAGAGGCCCCTGCTGCCATCCCAGAGGCCTCGCCTCTGGCGCCAGAGGCGCGCCTGGCGGGCGTCCTCATGGGAACGGTCACGGACGCCGCCACCGGCGAGTCGCTGCCCGGCGCTACGGTCCGCATCGAAGGCACCTCTATCGGCGCCGCGACCGACATTGACGGGCGATACCGCATCGCGCGCATCCCCGAAGGGCCGCAAACAATCATCGTGAGCTACATCGGATACCGCACCGTCGAGATCGAGCGCGTGATCCCAGATGGAACGGTGACGCTGGACGTCGAGCTGGCGCTCGACACCATTGAAGGGGAGACCGTCACCATCAGTGCCCAGGCTGAGGGGCAAGTCGCGGCCATCAACGATCAACTCAACTCCAACCGGATTGTCTCGGTCGTGTCTGCGGCACGCTTGCAAGAGCTCCCCGACGCCAACGCGGCCGAGTCTGTCGGACGCCTCCCTGGGATCTCTATTCAGCGCGACGCGGGCGAAGGCCAGAACGTCGTTATCCGCGGCCTCTCGCCGAAATACAACAACGTGACGGTCAACGGGGTCAATCTCCCGTCTACAAGCTTCGACACACGCTCCACGAACCTCAACAGCATCTCGTCTGAGATGCTAGCGGGCGTCGAGGTCTACAAATCGCTGACGCCGGACCAGGACGCCGACGCCATCGGTGGCTCGGTGAACTTCCGCCTGCGTGGCGCCCCGAATGGTTTCCAGACCCGAGCGTTGCTTCAGGGGGGATACAACGACATTAACGGATCCTTCGGGCAGTACAAAGGCAACGCAAGCGTCAGCAACCGCTTTATGGAAAACCGCTTGGGCGTTTTCGTTCAGGGCAACTTGGAGCGCGTGGACCGAAGCTCAGAGCGCATTTCCGCGAACTACCTCGAAACCGCCACTGCAGCCGACGAGGACGAGGTCACGCTTTCTATCACGGACGTGGACATCCGAGACCGCGACGAGACCCGCGACCGTTACGGCGCGAGCCTCATGTTGGATTACCGGCTCCCATCCGGCACCATTCAGTGGACCACGTTCGCCAACCGCTTGGACCGCGCCTACATCTCGCGTGATAACACGTACAACCCCCTGCAGGCGACCGTCACCTACGATATCAACGACGTACAGCTGCAGACCGACATCATCAGCTCGGCGATCTCAGGTGACCTCAACCTCGCTGATCTGGCAGAGTTCACCTTCACGCTCAACGCCGCCGCCTCCAACATCCAAACCCCGTTCGATAGCCGCGTTCGTTTCCGCGAGAACTCAGCCTTCGACATCGAGGCGCTAGACCGTCTCAACGGGCCGGGGCCAATCCAGAGTGCTGCTGTCGCCAACATCGACAACACGTTCTTTGAGCGGCTCGACTTTGCACGCGAGGAGGGCAGTGAGCGAGATCTCGGCGCTCAGGCCAACGTCAAGGCGCCCTTCAACGTCGGCCAGTGGCTCACGGGCTACCTCAAAACGGGCGGCAAGTACCGCTTCAAAACCCGCTCCAACGACAACGATCAGGAGTACCTCTACACGTTCTTTGGAGGCGAGAACGGCGGTCTCGATGAGCTTGCCGCCATTTTCCCGGACGCTGAGCGTTCCGCGGGCGGACAGATTGGCCTCCGCTCGTTCCTAGATGACGAAAACTCTGGAGGCAACGTTCTAGGTGGGGCCTACACCGTTTCGTCGACGCCGCGTTTGGACCAGACGCAGATCGCTTTCAACGGCCTTCGGGGAGACATGCGGCGCGCGATCTGGGGTGACTTCGAGGACTTCGACGCCGATGAAGCCATCACGGCGGGTTACGTCATGACCGAGCTCAATTTCGGGCCGCGCATCTTGCTGCTGCCGGGCGTCCGCTATGAGCACACCAACACCAGCTACGACGCCTTCTTCGGGCGCGTGCCACAACTCGACACGCCAGAGGACGCCGCGCAGGTCATCCTCCGCGATACCTCCTCGGTGCAGAGCTACGGAAACTGGTTTCCGATGGCTCAACTCCGCGTCCGCCCAACGGACTGGTTCGACGTGCGCCTGTCCTACACCGAGACGCAGTCGCGCCCAGACTTTGAGGACACCTCGCCTCGCCTCCGCATCCGCGACGACAACGGAGGCCGCATCGACAAGGGGAATCCAGGCTTGCGCCCAGCGCTCGCACAAAACGTAGATGCGTACCTCTCGTTTTACTCCAACCGAGTCGGGCTTTTCTCCGTTGGCGGCTTCTACAAGCGGATTGAGGGCGTGATCTACAACGCTGACATCCGCCTGCAAGATTTGGAGACAACTCTCGCCGAGGGGTACACGCGCGAGTTTCAGGGCTATCAGATCCGAGAGCCCCGCAATCTGGAGACACCCACGGAGGTGCGTGGCATCGAGGTGGACTGGCAGTCCAACCTGCTGTGGCTTCCAGGCGTGCTCAATGGCATCGTGATCAATGCCAACGTGTCCCGGATCTTCTCCGAGACCGAGATCCAGCGTGTCCGCTCCGAGACCGTCTTCGACCCGTTCCCGCGCCAGGTCTTCGAGTCCTTCCAGCAGGAGGTGGCATTGCTAGACCAGCCGGACTGGATCGCCAACGTGGCGGTGGGCTACGACACCGGGCCGTTCTCCGGCCGTGTCTCTGTCCTGTACCAGGAAGGCAACCTCACGGGCTACGGCAGCACGAACCGCAACCTCACCTTCTTCGACACCTACGTGCGCTGGGACGCACAGGCCAGCTACCGCTTGCAGCCCTCGCTGAGCCTGTACGCACAGCTCAACAACCTCACGAACCGTCCGGACCTCTCGCTGAAGAGCACGGGCCGGTTCACGGAAGAGGACGAGGTATACGGGCGCTCGTTCAACATCGGACTCCGGTTCCGACCCTAACCCACTTACACCGCCCGGCCCTGCGATCGGGCCGGGCAAGGGCATCAGCCCTGCCTGTCTGGTCGCGTCATTACACCTCTACCCTCATGTATTCTGATACTCTCTTGCGCAGGCTCGCCCTGTGCCTCACCGCCGCACTGGCACTGACGTTGGCGCCAGAGGCCCTCGCTCAGTCCGAACTCCGCGTCGCACCGGGCAACACCACGCTCAACGACGCTATCGAAGGCGACACCAATCGCCCGGCTGATCGCGTTTACGTGCTTGAACGTGGCTCCGCCTCGGCTCCCAAGTATTACGGCGTCGTTCGCGAGATCAACAACGCCGGTTTCACGCTCCGCATCAAGGCAGAGGACGGAGACGGTCAGCGTCCTGTCATCTACCGCGGAACAGACAATGACGGCACGACCATCGGCAGCCGTTACTTCAACCTTGGTGGTGACACGTATTTCTCCGGGATCTACTTTCTAGCGGTGAGCCCTGGGCAGAGCGAGGCCGCAACGGCGTTCGCTCTCAACAACGAGGGCATGCGCTTCGTTGTGGATGACTGCGTCTTCCAGGGGGGGCGCTCACGGTTGATTGAGATCAACGTAGATGACACGGACCTCTTCTTTACCGACAGCCAGTTCCGCAACCTCATCCGCAACGATGGTTCCTCCAATGGACGACCCATCGATTACCGGACCGTCACGGGCGACACGCTGTTTGTGCAGAACACCTCGTTCCTGAACATCTCCGGCTACCTCGTCCGCTACGACGGGCCGCAACTCAACACTGTGATCTTCGATCATGTGACCGTGTTCGGAACGGGCCGCGAGCTGACAACGAACTCGCTACGCACGCAGGCCAAGACCTTTCGGTTCACGAACAGCCTCGTCGTCAACGCCTACGGATTTGGGCAGGAGCCCGACGCCGACGGAGAATTCCTCGACGGCGTGGTCGGCGTGGACTCCCTCGACGCAGACATCGACAACGGGTTGACCGAGGCGGACCGCAAGATTCGCTTCCGCAACAACGGTAGCGTAACGACGAGCGAGCTCCAGGCGTACTACGACGGACGGACGGCCTCTGGCGACCCGCTCGCGCGGTTCATGCTCATCGACGACACCGCTCTGGAGTACGCCGAGGCGAACGAAGGCACAGGCCTGGTCACGATTGAGAACAACGAGATGTACGACATCGCGTTTACGAGTCCGCCCGACCTCACGGACTACATCACCTTCCTCGGCAACTTCCGCGACGGTGCGGCGGATCCTGGAACGTGGGTCTTTGGCCAGCCGGACGGAAACCTGTTTCCAGCGACGCAGCCACCGCCAGAGGATCTCTCTTACAGCATGTCCAGCCCAGCCTACACGGCGAGCATCTTGGGCTTCCCGCTGGGCGACCTCAACTACTTCCCGGCCAAGAAAGCCGAGTGGGAGGTGGCGATTACCACGGATGTGGACGAGCGGCCTGACGCAAATGGCTTCGCGCTCACCGGTGTGTATCCAAACCCGACCGCAGGAGATCTCTCCGTGCAGTTCGATCTCGACCAGCCGGCTCAGGTTTCTCTCGACGTGTTTGACACGCTCGGCCGCCGCGTGCTTTCGGTTCCATCTCAGTCGCTCGCCGCACGTGCGGGGCAGCGCCTCGATGTGGACGGAGACGCGCTCTCGACGGGCGTTTACCTCGTGCGCGTGAGCGCTGAAGTCGCAGGTGATGTGAGCGTGCGCACGGTGCGCTTCACCGTCGCTCGCTAGCGCCTCTGGCGTGCTTTCTGAGGCCCCGGCTGGATCTGCAGCCGGGGTCTCTTTCCATCTTTAAACCTCTCTATGACTGCTCTGCGTGCTTTCCTCGTCCTCGTCGCCTTTTGCGCGGCGCACGCAAATGCGCAGACGTGGGAGTCCTCTGCGGTGTTCACCGGAGCGGACGGGCGCCTTCAGTACGATGTGGACGCGGAGGGCAATCGTGTGCCAGACTTCTCACGCGCGGGTTACCGCGGGGGGGGAGTGGATCTTCCCGATGTGCCCACGGTCGCAACGGTCTCGCCCGTTGACGGCGACGACACGGCGACGATCCAGGCCGCGCTGGACGCAGCCGGTGCTCGGACTCCCGACGCCAGAGGCTTCCGGGGAGCGGTCGAGTTGACGGCGGGGAGCTATGAGATCTCGGGCACCCTCAGTATTGAGCAAAGCGGAGTCGTGCTACGCGGCGCGGGCGACGGGGACGATCCGGCGACGAACACGATCCTGCGTCGCAGCGGGGCCAATCAGGAGGCTGTCGTGTACATCGGGCGCGTTGACGCCTCCTTCGGGGATGCGCTCTTCCGTCGTGTCACAGGCAGGGCGCCAAGCCTCATCACCGACGAGACCGTCCCGGTGGGGGCGGAGACCCTCACGCTTTTAAGCCCTGAGCGTTTCCGAGTGGGCGACCCCGTAATCGTATTCCACCCGGCCTCGAATGACTGGATCGCCGCTGTAGGCGGCGGGGGAACAGCGGGGGACCCGGACTGGCAGGAAAACGATCACCCCGTGGCTTACGCGCGAACGGTCGTGGCGAAGGACGGCGCGGTGGTGACCCTGGACGCTCCAGTGTTCTACGCCATGAACCGCACGCTTTCGCAAAGCCTGCTGTACCAGCGCGACGCGTCGAGTGTGATTGAGGACGTGGGCGTCGAGGACCTCCGCATCGACATCGAGACCACGAGCCCGACGAGTGAGACGCAGGCTGAGGACGCCGTCATCTTCTCGCTCGTCGAGAACGGGTGGGCCTCTGGCGTGACGGCGCTGCACTTCTGGCACGCGGGGGTGTCCGTGCAGAACTCCCGGTACGTCACCGTGCGCGATTGCGAGGCGCTGGAGCCACACTCGATCGTGGACGGCGGGCGCCGCTACAACTTCGAGGTTCAGCGGTCACAACTGGTGCTCTTTGAGGGCAACCGAGCAACGGACGCCCGGCACGCGTATGTGGGCAACGGCGAGGCGCTGGACTCCGGGATCGTGTTCCTCGACAACACCTCCGAAGACGCGTTCACGTCCAGCGAGGCGCATCGGCAGTGGGGGAACGGTTTTTTGTACGACAACCACACAGAGATCGGCTCCAGTGGCACGAATACAAGTGATAGGCGCATCCACCTCGGCAACCGCGGCTCGTTTGGCAACAGTCACGGCTGGTCCTGCGCCAACTGCGTGGCGTGGAACGCGCAGATGAACGGCGCGCTCGTGATCGTGGAGAAGCCGCCGACGGCGCAGAACTACGCCATCGGCGTGCAGGGCACGGTGACCAACCGGGGACCGTTCTTTCAGAACACGAACGCCTTTGTTGAGGGCACCGACCGCCAGGGGCTAACGCCTCGCTCGCTCTACCTCGGCCAAGTTGCCAACCGGGCATTGGGAACGGCTACCGAGCCTCTGGCGGCCCGCCGTCGGTTTCTGCTACCCCCGGCTCCCAACCCCTCGCGCGGGGCGGTCCGCCTCGCCTTTGAGGTCGAGGTGCCGACGCGCGCCTCGTGGACGGTGACCGATGCCCTCGGCCGCAGCGTCGCGCGGTCGCCAGAGGCCAGCTACGGTGTCGGTCAGCACCCCATCGTGCTTCCGCCCGATTCTCTCCCTGCCGGGACCTACTGGGTTCGCCTCCGCACCGCCTCTGGCGACGCGGACACGGCCTCCTTCACGCTTCTCCGATGAGACTCTTTCTATTCCTCCTGTTCATCGGCTGCGGCGTTCCCGCTTCGTCCCAGACCACGCTCGTCACGACGCCCAGCGAGCTCCGGAGCGCCATCTCCGGCGCGCAACCCGGCGACACCATCGCGATGGCGGACGGCCGGTGGACCGACCTCACCATCGACTTCTACGCCGACGGGGTGGAGGGCGACTCCGTCCGGCTCGTTTCCCAAACGCCGGGCGGCGTGATTCTGGACGGGGTGTCGTCGCTGAACATGCGAGGAGAGTACCTCGTGGTGGACGGGCTCAGGTTCGAGGGGGGCTTTCTGCGCAGCGGCCACGTCATCGAGTTCCGCGGGGGCGGGCGCGCGGCCAACCACAGCCGCGTGACCAACGTCACCGTCGTGGACTACAACAACCCCAACCCCAACGTGGACTACAAGTGGGTCTCGCTCTACGGCGTGCACAACCGCGTGGACCACAGCTACTTCGCGGGCAAGACGCATTCTGGGACCACGCTCGTCGTCTGGTTGGAGCCCGCCTCACGGCACGAGCCGACCTACCACCGCATCGACAGCAACCACTTCGGGCCGCGCCCACCATTCGGGCGCAACGGCGCCGAGACGATCCGGATCGGGACGAGCGATACGTCGATGCAAGACGCCTTTGTGACAGTGGAGGGCAACCTGTTCGAAGAGTGCAGTGGCGAGGCGGAGATCATCTCGAACAAAAGCGGACAGAACACCTTTCTCGGCAACACCTTTTTGCGCTCGCGCGGATCGCTGACGCTGCGCCACGGCAACGGCGCGCGGGTGGAGGGCAACTTTTTCTTCGGGCAGCGCCGGCAGGACACCGGTGGCGTGCGCGTGATCGGCGAAGACCACGTGGTGGTGAACAACTACTTCGAGCTGATGGGCGGGACCGGCTTCGAGTCCGCCATCGCGATCATGAACGGCGTGCCCAACTCGCCGCTCAACCGCTACTTCCAGGTCCGCAACGTCATCATCGCGCACAACACGATCGCGCGGGCGCGAGAGGCGATTACGCTCGGAGCCGGCGCGGACAGCGAGCGGACGCTGCCGCCGGAGAACGTCGTCTTTCACAACAACGTGATTCTTTCGGAGGGCAACTCGATCGTGGACCTGGAGGACACGCCGATCAACATGACGTGGGACGGCACGGTCTACTTCGGAGGCGGCTTCGGCATCGACGAGCCTGCGGGCGTGACGAACGTCAACCCGCTTATTCAGCCTGTAGACGGCGAGAGCATCTGGCGCCCGCTGGATGGCAGCCCCATCTTCGACGCCGCCGTAGCGGTGCCCGGCCTCGACCTTCTGCTGGACGTGGACGGCCAGCCGCGCGACGCCTCGCCCGACATCGGAGCCGACGAGCGCTCCGACGCCGCCGTTACGCGCCGCCCGCTCGGCCCGGAGGACGTGGGTCCTGCCTGGTTCGGCGTCGTCGCGAACGAGCCCGCGCCAGAGGCCTCTGGCGTGCGCCTGGGCGCTCCGTTCCCCAACCCCGCCCGGGGCGCGGTGACGGTGCCTCTGTCATTGGACGCGAGCGCAGACGTTGAGGTCACCATCTTCGACGCGCTCGGTCGCCGCGTCGCCGTTCTCGCCAGAGGCCCGCGCGCCGCCGGAGAGCACGCGCTGCGGTGGTCGGCCGAGGGGCTCGCGCCCGGCCGCTACGCCGTCGTCGCACGATCCGCGAGCGGCACGTCTCGCTCCTCCCTCGTCCTCCTTCCGAGCCGATGAACCGAGCCCTACTCGTTTGCCTGTTCGCCTCCGTCGTCTCGCTGCTAGCCTCTGGCGCCGTGGCGCAGCCCGGCTGGACGCCAGAGATCCTGAGCCCCGAGGCCCAGGCCGAGCATTACCTGCCCGACTTTTCCTACGCAGGCTACCGCTGGGGCGAGACGCCGATTCCGAGTGAGTTCCCCGACCACGTCGTCATTGACGTGCGCGACTACGGCGCTATCCCTGATGACGACGGCGACGACACCGCAGCGCTCCAAGAAGCGCTCCAGGCTGCGAACGCGACCGAAGGACCGGTCGTGGTGCAACTCCCAGCCGGACAACTGATCCTGACCGGCATCCTCCAATTGGAGCGCAGCGATCTCGTCCTGCGCGGCGCCGGCAGCGGCGACGGCGGGACGACGCTCTACATGCCCAAGCCTCTGGCGGCGCTGGACGCGCCCGAGATCACGCGCGAGATCGCGCAGTACTTGGTAGAGAATGACAAACGGCAGCGCGAGCGGGACCGCGGTATCGACGAACCGTTCTCGCTGTACTCGTGGTCCGGCGGCTTCGTGTGGATCAACACGCCCGGCGGGCGCGGCAAGCCGTACTTGAGCGAGTACGACCGCGAGCCCACGACTCTCGCCAGAGGCCTCTCGGGCGTGCGCGATGGGCACATGATTACCGTTGTCGGCAACATCGGCGTCGCGCCGGGCGACTTGGTGCAGATCAACTGGTTCAACCGCGACGGGGAAGACGGCTCGTTGATCGAGTATCTCTACGGTGGGCACCAGGACTCGCTGCGCATCGGCGAGCGGCACTGGGAAAGCCCGGACATGCCGCTCACCCGGCAAGAAGTCACGGTGACGCGCGTCAACGGCAACGTCATCACCATCAAAGAGCCGCTGTTGCATGACATGCGGCCGGAGTGGACGCCGACCATCACGGCGTGGGACGCGCTGACCGAGGTCGGGGTGGAGGGCATTCGTTTCGAGTTTCTCTTTCAGGAATACAACATCCACCACGTGGAGCCCGGCAACAACGCGGTCTACGTGACCAACGCGGCACATTCGTGGGTGCGCGATGTCACAGTCGTCAACGGTGACAGTGGCGTGCTGACGGACGTGTGCTCCAACATCACCGTGGAAGACGTGGAGATCTACGGCCGCAAGTACCACTACGGCGTCCACATGGGCGACTGCTACAGCGTCCTCGCGAAGGACCTCTACGTGGCGGCGCCTGTGGTGCACACGTTCTCGTTCAACACGGGCTCGCGCCGCAGCGTGTACGCGCACTCCACCGCGACGGGCACGCCCGTCTTGGATCAGCACAGCGGCCTCAACATCCAGAACCTCTTCGACGACATCACGCTGCACATCGACGACCCCGAGCACCAGCCAATCGCGGGTGGTGGAGCCGGGTACTGGAAGCCCTCGCACGCCGCATACCCGGTGTTTTGGAACGTGGGGCTGGACTTCCTCTACCCCGACCCAGGAGGCACGACGATGATCAAAGGCCTCAGCGATGGCCCCGAGGCCAGCATCATCGGCCTGCATGCCAACCGGCCTCTGGCGTTGACGTACGGCCCCGCGCCGTACATCGAAGGGCTCGGCCGGGGCGGCATCGGCGTGCCGTCGCTGTACCTCCATCAGCTTCGCCAGAGGCTCCGCGCCCAGGCTGCACCGTGACTCGGCTTCTCTGCCCGCTCGTTTTTCTGATCCTCGCGGGGTGCGGCGGCGCCGCGGTCTCGCCGGAGGCCTCTGGCGGAGAGACCCCCGGCGTCACCTCTGGCGCGGCGACGCTCGGCGAGCTGGAGCGCGCACGCGTCCTCGCCCTCGCGGACGCGGCATTGGAGGAGGCGCCCATCACCGTTACCGCCGCCCGCGCGGAGCGCAGCGCGGGCGGCCCACACGACTTCTACTCGGAAGGCGATTACTGGTGGCCAGATCCAGAGAACCCCGGCGGCCCCTACGTGCGGCGCGACGGGCTCACCAACCCCGACAACTTCGTCGCCCACCGCGACGCCATGCGGCGGTTGAGCCAACTCGTGCCCGCGCTCGTGGCAGCCTACCGTCTCACCGGCGACCAGCGCTACGCCGAGCACGCCATGCGGCACCTGAACGCGTGGTTCGTGGAGCCCTCGACGCGCATGAACCCAAGCCTCCTCTACGCTCAGGCCATCAGCGGGCGCGTAACGGGCCGAGGCATCGGCATTATCGACACCGTGCACTTGGTCGAGGTCGCCCAGGCCGTCCGCGTGCTCCGCGAGGATGGGCACCTCTCGGCGCCAGAGGCCGCACCCGTCGTCCAGTGGTTTCGCGACTACCTCGGCTGGCTGACCACGCACCCCTACGGGACCGACGAGAGGGACCACGGCAACAACCACAGCAGCGCGTGGGCGCTCCAAGCCTCCGCCTTCGCGCAACTGGCAGGCGACGAGCGCGTGCTGACCGACGTGCGACACCGTTTCAAAACCGTTCTTGTCCCAGAGCAAATGGCTGCAAACGGGAGCTTTCCCAAGGAGGAGGCGCGCACCAAACCCTACGGCTACGCGCTGTTCAACATGGACATGCTGGGCATGGTCGCCGAGGTCGCCTCGTCGCCAGAGGACAACCTCTGGACCTTTGAGCTTCCCGACGGCCGCGGAATGCGCCGCGCGATGGCGTACATCACGCCCTTTATTGCAGACAAAGACGCGTGGCCTCTGGCGCCCGACGTGATGTACGCAGACGATTGGCCCGTACGGCACCCGGCGTTGCTCTTTGGAGGCCGCGCGCTCGGCCAGCCTGGCTACGTCGACCTCTGGCGCACGCTGGAGGCTGACCCGACAGAGGCAGAGGTGATCCGCAACTTCCCGGTGCGCCAACCTCTTTTATGGATGCGCCCGGGTTCCTGTCTCCGAGGCGGCTGCTGAGACCCATGAAGTGCGCCGCCTGCTGGTGCTCTGTGCTTAGGTGCTCTGCTCCAAAATGATCGGGAAGCGGACCACCGCAGCCGTCCCGCCGCCGCCTTTGGCGTCGCGCTCGCCGCTAGTGCGTTCGGCGCGATAGACGCCTCATCGTCCGCATTCCGAGCCCGCTGCAGCGCCTCGTTCGGCACGCCGGCGCCGTTGCCCGCACCGCCGCGCCAGAGGCCGCGTGGAGGACCGGGCGAAGACGAGCCTCTGGCGCCGGAGAAACGTGGGTCGCCGCTGACCTACTCCTCCGAGGCCAGCGGAAACCGCACCGCGACTACGGTCCCGCCTCCGTTCTCGGGGCGGACATCGAGTTCGCCGCCAACGCGGCGCGCGCGGTACGCCATGGTCCGCATTCCGAGCCCGCCGCCGCGTTCCATCGCATCATCGCTGATGCCCGTGCCGTCGTCGGTAACGGCTAGGACGCCTTCGTCGCCTTCGCGCGCGAGCGCGATGTGAATGCGCCCGGCGTCGGCGTGGCGGAACGCGTTGTTCACGGCCTCTTGCGCGATGCGGAGCAGGTGCCCCGCGGCCTCTGGCGAGCTCAGGGAACGCTCGTCGAGGGAGCCTTCGCACGAGACGTTGCCGTGCGGCTTGCACAGCTTCCCAATCGCGCCCGGGAGCCCATCCGCCTCGATACCGACGGGGAATAGTCCGTGCGAGATGGCGCGCGCCTGATCGTAGGCCTCGGCGACATACGTCTCTGCGCGCTGGGCGGTCTCGGCGAGCGCAGCAAGATCCGCCGAGGTGAGGTTCGCGGCAGCGGGGTCCTCGGCGCCAGAGGCCAAAGAGGTGTGGAGCGCGCTCAACATGAGCCGGGTGCCGACGAGCACCTGACCCAGGCCGTCGTGAAGCTCCCGCGCCATCTTCTCTTGTTCCATCGCTTGCGCTTGGAGCAGGTCGTGCTCCAATTGCCGGCGCTCGGTCACATCGCGCTGCGTCCCCACCCAGTTGGTGACGTGGCCCTCTTCGTCTCTCACCGGCGCGATCTCCCATTCCAGAATAAACTCGCTCCCGTCTTTCCGGTAGTTCACGGTCTCGGCGCGGACGGGCTCGCCGCTCTCCATTTTCCTGCGGACCCGGTCCAGCACGGTGCGGTCCGTTTTGGGTCCCTGGTAGATCCGCGGGGTCTTCCCCACGATGGCCTCGACCTCGTGCCCGAACGTGCGCGTGTGGGCGCGGTTGGCGTAAAGGATTTTGGGACCCGGCGGATCCACTGCTGGGCCGGTAACAACGATGGCCTCGGCGGCCTGCTCCATGGCTGCCGAGAGCAGGCGGCGCTCAGCTTCTCCCCGCCGCCGATCCGTCACGTCGTCCACGACGTATGCGAACAGCGGCGAGTCGCCGCCGACCGGGTTGACGCTGACAGAGAAGTCCCGGGCGTTCCCGCTCCCGGACTTGCTCCCCCACGGGTGCACGGTATCGAACTGGACGGGCTGGGCAGTCGAGGCGCATTCTTGGAGATGGCGGTACCACACCTCTCTCTCGGTCTCGTTAAAGCCGACCTCTTCCAGCGTTAGCCCTTCGATGTCGTCGAACTCGGCTCCGGCAGCCCTGAAAAGGCTGAGGGCAGGCTCGTTTGCCGTTTGGTGACGGACCTCCCCATCCCGAAACTCGACAACGCCCATGAGGAACGGTGCGCTCTCGAAAAAAGCTTGGAGGAGTTGCCGCTGCGTGTCTGCCGCCTTTGCCTGCGTCATCTCCTCCGTTACATCGTTCTGCACGCCGACAAAGTGCGTGACCTCGCCAGAGGCGTTGCGAACGGGTGAGAGGAAGAGCCGGTTGTAAAAGAGGGTGCCGTCCTTTTTGTAGTTCCGGAGGAGGACGTTGGTGGAGGCGCCTCGCTTGACGGCCGTGCGGATGGCGTCGAGCGCCTCTTTTTGTCCGTCGCCCTCGTCGTCGCGCGTGCCGTCGCCGCGGACCTGGAGAAAGCGGCAGTTGCGCCCGATCACCTCGGCGCGAGTGTATCCGGTGACCTTAAAAAAGTACTCGTTGGCGAACACCAGCGGGTTGTCCTCCGCCTGGGGGTCGCTGACAACGACGATGTTGTTGGCCGAGTCGAGCGCGCGCCGCAGCAGGTCGGTGCGGTCGCGCAGCATGTCGCCGCTGAGGGGAACGTCACGGACTAAGAACAGCGTCACTCTGTCCAGCGCATCGCGCAGGTCGGACGACTCTTCGAGCACGTCGGGGATCACCACCGCCACGTTGAGCCAGACCTCCGGATCTGCCGCTGAGCGGACATCCCACGCGCCGATCGCCCCGCTGGTCAAGTCGTGTGGGAAGACGGGCCGGTCGGACTCTTGAAACAGCTCTCGGAACGGAGCGCCCAGAATGTCTCCAACGGGCTTTCCCAAGTAAGACTGCGCCAGGTCGCTCGCGTAGCGGACCGTCCCGCTGGCGTCGACCGCCAGCACGGCGTCCGGGATCGTGCGGACCAGCAGTTGGAACCCGTCACTGGAGTCGAGAGCGTCGGCGATATCTCCCGAGCGGAGGGAGTCGAGGGTCGAGGGCATGAGAAAAGAGGCCAAGGCGTCGTGCCACATGCCCGACCAGCAGAATCTATCCTAGGGGCGGATAGGGACTCTCCCCATCCGTTCTACAGACGGTCGACCGTTACGTCGTCCAGCACCACCTCCGAGACCTCGAACGTCTGGCGGTTGTCGTAGGCGTCGCCGAAGCGGTCGATCCGGTCCAGCGAATCCGCCGACAGGTTCCGCCAGTCCTGCACCAGCACGCCGCCGACGCGCCGGGTCTGGATGGGCACGCGGAACCGGGTGCCGGTCGCGGCCCGGGCCGTGTCGCCGGGCGTTTCGAGGTAGGAGTAAGCGTAGTGTCCGATCTGGCCGTCCCCCCGAAGCCAATACACGTAGCGGTCCTGGTGGTCCTTCTTCCCGCCGCCGTCCTGGGCGAACGTGACCTCGACGCGGTCGTAGTCCTCGCCGCCAACGCGGTCGGGCGTAAGGAGCCGGGCGCGCACAGCGGGGTCGGTGAGTGATGCCGGCAGGGTGGCGAAGTAGACGACGGAGTTGACGGACTCGCCAATGGAGGCCGCCTCGTCAGGGCCGAGCGCTTGCTCGACGCCGTCCACTCGCCGGTGCGTGCCATCGTTGTCCACGATGTCCTCGACGGTGCGGCCCAAGCTGTCGGTGGTGGTGCGTGTGTAGCGGAAGTCGCCCCTGTCGCGGCGGACAACGAACGGCGTGTCACGGAACGAGAACCGCATCTCGGCCCGGTCGAGCAGCGCCGACCCGTGGTGCGTCCGAGCGCGGTCGATAAGCGCCAGCGCTTGGGCGTCGCCGGACGCTGCGGGGCGCTCACAAGCCGCCAAGGCGAGCGCGAACAGCAAGATGGAAAGGCGCATCGGTCGGGGCGGGAGACTCCTGGACGTTCGCCCCCGCCCAGGACTTACGCAACCCCTCCCCCCGCTGGCGGAGGTCGTCCGCCAGCGCGGCAGGAGCCGGCG
>JAULKR010173889.1:0-22125 GCA_032356305.1 Prasiola linearis
GCCCCTGGAAGAACAGCTTTGCGTGCAGCGCCGAGGCCGGGGTGGTGGTCGCTGGTGACGAACTCGACCCCGCGCATTCCGCGTCGGATGAGATCGTCGAGGAAGCTCTGCCAGTGCACTTCGGCTTCGGAGAGGGCGACGGAGACGCCCAATACACTGCGTCGGCCTTTGTCATCGATGCCGATGGCCGAGAGAAGCGCAGCATCGCGCACCACGCCGCCGACGCGCACCTTCTCGTAGCGGGCGTCGAGGAACAGGTAGCGGACTTGGCCCAAAGGGCGATTGCGCCATGCGTCGAGTTCCTGGTCGAGCGTGGCAGCGGCGCGTCTCACTTGTATCGAAGACAAGCTGTCGAGGCCGAATTTGGCCACGGTCTTTCCACATCGCGCGTGGAGACACCCTGGATGTACATCTGCGCCACCGCGAGCATGACGCGGGTGGAGCGCCGCCCGCGTTCCAAGGACTGCGGGTAGAACGCCTCGTCCCCGCTGCGGCTCTTGGGTACCTGCACCGTCAGCGTGCCCGCCGCAGTGTCCAGCCGCTTGGGCTTGTAACCGTTCGCGTAGCCACCCCGCGCGGGCGTGCGCTCATAGGCGCGGGCACCAAGGTGCTGCTCGCGCTCCAGGCGCATGGCGAGGTTCAGCAACGTCGTGAATGCCGATGCCATCCCGTCCGGGCCACTTGCCAACTGCGTTGCGCAATACAACTGTTCCATCAGATCCGTGATGGTCCTATCGTTCCTGTCCTGCATGTCGGCTCTCTTGGCCATAGGAAAAACCGAAATGGGGCTTCGCGTCGGTAAGCAGAATTTACAGACACCAAGATGCACCACCGATGATAGGTCTGACCAAAGGCGGTCAAAACACCAAGTTGCACGCCGTCTCCGGTGCTCTGGGTCGTCCCATTCACTTGTTCATGACTGCTGGTCAGACGTCCGATTACACTGGCGCGCGGGCGCTGATGGGATCGCTACCAAAGACCCAGACCATGCTCGCAGATCGCGGATATGACGCCGACTGGTTCCGTAACGGATTGACTGAAATCGGAATATCGCCTTGCATCCCGTCGCGCAAAAACCGCAAGGAGCCAACTCCCCATGACAAAGAACTCTACAAGGACCGGCACAAGATCGAGGTCATGTTCGGCAGGCTCAAGGACTGGCGGCGCATTGCTACACGATACGACAGAAGCCCAACCGTCTTCCTCTTCGCTATCGCACTCGCAGCCATCCTTATATTTTGGCTATGAGTCCTAACCGCATCGTTTGCAGTAGATCCCGCTATCGCGTACAGCGCGCAGCGCCAATGATAGAAATACCGCCGTGCCGTATGGATCGGCGGAATATCTTTCGGCAGCATCCGTCATCGGCGATCCGTAGGGGGCAGCCCGTCGTTGCCATCTGGAGCAGCGCATTTGCCACCCCGCGCGTATCGACTTTGCGGAGACGGCCAACACGCTGCGGCGGTGGTATGAGGGACGCTCCCGATACCACTGATCCTCGCCCCCTAGAGCTGTTACTCCACCTCCTCCGAAACGACGACCGTGATCCGCGTAGCGCTTACGATGATGACCACCTCGATCGGCAAGCCTCCATCGGGCACGGCCCCGGCGCGGAAGGTAGCGGCCTCGGCGTCGAAGGTCAGCCAGCCGGGGAGCGCTGATCCATCGACCATTCGTGCCGCTGCATTCCCGTCTTCAGCGATAAGCGTTTCCACGGCGGGTGGAAGCTTGAAGCTGAAGCCGGTTCCGCTGACGGACGTCCCTTTCGGAATGGTCACCGAAACCAGGGCGGTTTGACTGACATCCGACCGTTCGAGAAGGTCGACCGAGATACCGGATGCCGAACCGGATGCACCGTTTTCGCCCTCCGCACCCGATTCCGTTCCGGCGCTGAAGACGCTTTCGCTCGTGATTGCGAACGAAATGACCGGGGGTGTCGTATCCGCCGTGAACGTGGTGGAGACGGACCTTGCAAGATCATTCGCAGCGGCAATCGCCTTGGTGCCTGTTTCATCCCCGCCTGTCTCGGGGCCACCGGTAATATCGACTATTGCACCGCTGGCGTTGACCGGGCCTTCGAAGTCGTTGGCCCGGTCGAGCGTGATCGCCCCGTTCGCCGTCAGGTCGGTCGGGCCGCCGGACACCGTCAGGGTGCCGCCCGTCTGGACGATATCACCGCCGGTGCTGGTCAGGCCAAGCGTATCGGCGACGAGGGTGCCGGTCAGGTCGAGCGTACCGCCCGCCGTCGCGTCGAGATCGCCCGTCGCCGTCACGTCGCCAAGCGTCAGCGTACCGGTATCGTTCAGCGCGATATCCGTGCCGCTGGCGTTGACCGGGCCTTCGAAGTCGTTGGCGCCATCCAGGGTGATTGCGGCAGAGTTGCCTCCCTTCTTGGCGGAAAGCGTCGTCTCTCCCGCCACGAAAACGGCTGTGCCGGTGCTCTGCGTGATCGGGCCGTCGGTGCTGGTCACGACAAGCGCGCCGCCGGTGCCGAGGTTGCCGATCGTCGCGCCACCGTCGACGTCAGTGATCGCGACATTCCCCGATATGGAGATGGCGCCGTTGCCCGCCTGCTCGAAGTTGCGTGCGACAGTCAGGCCCGCGCCATCGGTCGCGGCCAGCGTGCCGCCCGTCTGCGCGAGGTCATTCACGACGATCTCGCCCGACGAGGTCAGCGACCCGCCCGACTGGCTGTAGCCGTCGAGGCGGATGCCGCCCTTCCCGACATCGAGCGTGCCTGCGGTCTGGGTCAGCGACCCGCCCGTTCCGATGGAGTCGAGCTGGACCGGGCCATTCTGCGCCGGAGGAACCACGGCATCGCCGAAGGTGACGTCGACGCCTTCGGGGATGACCACGTTCGCGACGTTGGCCAGATCCGGCACCGCGCCGCCCGCCCAGTTCGCAGGATCGAACCAGTCGCCGGATGCGCCGCCCGTCCAGGTAACGGAGCCGAGGCGCGCGATATCGGCGGCCAGCTCGGTCGACGTCAGGGCAACCGCATAGTTGCCGGCATCGGTACCCGAAAGTCCCAGATCGGTGAGGGTAACCGTCTTGTCCGCGCCCACGTTCTTGTCGGCGAAGGACCCGGTGCCCGTGACCGTCAGCACGTCACCCGCAATCCGGTCATCGGTGGTCGTGAGGACGGCCTCGGCCGACCCGTCATAGATCTTGTCTTCGGTGCCGACCCCGATCGTCAGGGTCCGCTTGGAGATTTCTCCATCGACGCCGGTGAAGGACGTACCGCTCGCCATGACGTAGTTAGAGGCATCTTTCCCGTTCAGGACGGTATCGGAGATGCGGTATCCCTTGCCGGACCCCGCGTTCTTGTCGTCGAAGGCGCCCCTGCCCGAGACGGTCACGCCGTCGCCCGCTTCCAGTCCGTCGAGGGCGAGCGTCACGTCGGCCATGGCGGTCGTGCCGTCATAGACCTTGCTGAGGCCGTCGGTGGCGGATGCGGTCAGGCTCTTCGCCTCGATCCGCCGGGAGCCGAGAACGGTCACGGTATCGGAGAAATTCTCCGCATTCTCCGTGACGAGACCATCCAGCGCGACCTGATAGGCACCGACCTTCGCCAGACCCGCGCCGGACAGCGCAGCTCCTTCCGTGCCGATGCCGAAGCCGGCCGCGCCGCCCGCCCCGTCGGCGACGGTGACGCGGTTGTCCGCGTCGATGGATACGGCGGCGCCCGCGACGGACCCGTCATCGAGCCGCACGACATCGGTTCCGTCGAAATAGGAGACGGACGCGATCGTGAAGTCGGCCCGGTCTCCATATACCTGCGCCAGGTCCTCAACCTCCACCAGCAGCTGATTGGTGGGGGCGATCGTGAAGTCACCGGCCCCGAAGCTCAGGTCGTAGTTCCGGGATTCCAGGCCCATGGCTTCAAGAACGCCTTCATATGCTCCGGCAACGTCGGTGTCGTCATTCGTGCGGAGGATCACGAGGTCTCCGCCCAGATCGGCAGCCGTCTCGCCGGGTACGAACCCGGCGTAGCGGACGCCGTGATATCCTTCCGGATCCGTCTGGGTGACGAATTTGGCGCTGTCGTTCACGGTCACATCGAGCGCCCGCGCGGCGATATCGGCGGTGGTCGCGCCGGCAGCAGCTACGGTGTAGTTGTCCGCATCCGCGCCCGACAGGGCGATCCCCGAGACCGCGACAGGCTTGTCCGTCCCCGCGTCCTTCTCCGTGAAGCTGGCGGTTCTTCCGATCGACAGGGCGTCCCCGTCGACCCGATTGTCCGTGATCGCGACCGTCGCCACCGTCGTGCCGTCGTACGTCCGGTCGATCCCGGTGAAGCCGAGGCTCAGGGTCCGTGCGGCAATGTCGGCGGTGTCTGTCAGGGTGTCGATGCTGTAGTTACCGGCATCCGTACCGTTCAGGGACAGCCCGCCGATCGTCACGGTCTTGTCCGTATCGACGCCCTTGGTTGCGAAACTGCCCATTGCGGCTCCGCTCAGGGTCACCGTGTCCGCGCTCAGGTACTGGCCATCGGTCGAGGCGGCGCCCCCGTCGGCGATCGCGGCCGTGCCTGAAATATCCGTGTCGGTGGTGCCGTCATACGTCTTGTCGTCCGCGGTCAGACCGCTGATCGTCAGCGCCTTCTTCGAGACGGTGAGGATGCCGCCCGTCACGTTCGCGACGTCGTAGCCGAGAGCCGAGAGGCTGTCGGGCAGAACGGCATGATCGCCCACCTTGCGCTTTCCGGCGCTCGATGTCTGCGCCGGGGCGGCCACGGATGCCGCGTCGCCGTTCAGCGTGCCGGAGACGCCGGTGATCGCGAAGGACGGATCGATATCGCCATAGGTGACGGTCTTCGATTCCAGCGTTCCGTCGAGGGCGATGGTCTCGCGGTAGATCGCGTTCGGTGCGTCGGCGGCCAGTGCGGTGGTGTAGCTGGAGGTCGCCTCATCGGAATCGTAGCGGAAATTCCCCGAACCTGCGCCGACAAGCGCGGTCAGGCCGGTGCTGCCGGTGACGGAGCCGCTCATCAGGCGCGCGGTTCCGCCGGTGCCGGTGGTGACGGTCGGCGCGCCGGTCACGACGAGATTGCCGCCCGTTGCCGTGCCCGCCGCCGTGCTCTGGCCCGCGTTCAGGAGGATGGCGCTTGTGCCGGTGCTGTCGGCGGAAACATTGCTGCCCAGGGTCAGGTCGCCCGCCAGGGTCGCGACAGAAACGTCGCCCGTGGTCGAGAGGCCGGACAGGCCGCCCACGTCGCCGATGGCGAGCGCGCCGGAGTTGGCGAAGGCGAGGCTGGTCAGCTTGGCGGCCAGCGATCCGCCTGCCAGGGTGCCGATGGCATTGCCGGAGTTCAGCAGCGTGAACGCGCCGCCGCCCCCGAGCGCGAGATTATCGGCGATCAGGGCCGCCGTCTGCGCGATGGCGCCACTGCCATCGAGCGTGATGGTGTCGTCGGTCGCGGTCAGCGCGCCGTCGATCGCGATGTTCTTGCCGTGGATGGCGACCGGGCCGTCGACGGTGATGGCCGTGGTGACGGTGACATTGCTGGCGCTGCCCGTCTTGCCGAGGCGCAGGCCGGTCTCGTCGCCGGAGAGGGCGAGGCCGGTCGTGGTCAGCCCCAGGATCGTCGCGCTCGGGCCATAGATGAAGCTCTGCCCGTACGGTTCGATCGTCACGGTGCCGGTCGTATCGGTCGAGAGCGTGTGTCCGGCGAAATCGAGGGTGTTCGCCGTGATCGTGATGTCCGCGCTGCTGGTGGCCACGCCCGTTCCCGCGCCGAGGGTCACGTCGCCGCCGAGCTGGACGAAGCTGTTTTCGGAATCGAGGGTGATGTCGCCGGCATTCGCGAGGATCTTGCCGCCCGCGATGTAGATGTTCGCGAAGTCGTTGCCGTCGAAGGTGGTGGTGTCGAGGGTGACGCCGCCACCGCCCGTCGCCGTGATCGCCGTATCGGTGCCGTAGAAGGCCAGCGCGTATTTCTGGCGCTGTCCGTTGAGCGTGCCGGTCGTGTCTCCCTTCAGCGTGATGGCATCCGCTGCCGTACTGGCCGAGGTGATGGCGAGGGAGGCAGTGACATCGCCCTCCCAGTTGTTGAAGGCCACGCCGGGGACGTTCGAGTCGCTGGCGTTGTTCGCGTCGCGGCTGTGCCCTTCGACGAGGATGGTGCCGGTGCCGCTGTCGATGCCGACATCATGCGCGGTATCGGTGTCGTAGCGTGTGCCGCCCATGCCGAGGCCGACGCCCCAAGCGGGAAGGAGGGAGCCGTTGGCAATGGCCCCGCCGTAGGATTTGCCGCGCAGGGCGATGTCGCCGCCGCCCGAGGTCAGGGCTGTCGCGCCCTTCACCCAGATGCCGGACACGGTGTCGAGCGTCGCGCCGGAGCCAATGGCAAAGCCGGTGCCGTCCGCGCCGCCGCCCAGGGTGATATCGCCGCCATTGGTGGCGATGGTCAGCGCGCCCTGGCCGATGATGTTGCCGGAGCCGTCTGCGTCGCGGTCGCCGGTCAGCAGCACGTCGCCGCCCTGGGTGGTGATGGTGGTGCCGGCAGCGATGGCCACGCCGTCCGTCGCCAGTGCCTTGAGCGCGCCCGCCGTCGTGATGGTCGGATTGGCGGTGATGCTGACCGTGCCGCCGGTCAGGGTAATGGGTCCGTCGACGGTAATGGCCTCGTGGAGCAGGACGGCGTCGGTGTTGTCCGCCTCGCCGATGGTCAGCCCCGTGAGGGTATCGCCGAAGGTGACGTAACTGGAATAGAAGTCCTGTCCGATCTCGGTCAGGGTCGCCGTGCCGGTCGTGTTGATCTCCAGACCGTCCGGCTGGCCGGCGCCGGTGTCGGTTTCCCAGTAGGCGCGCGTGTCGCCGAAGTCGAGGGTGACGTCGCTGGTCGACGCGGTGATGCCGGTTCCGGCCGCCGACCCGATCACGAGCTTGGTGGTCGTGTAGGGTTCGACCTGGAAGGTGCTGGTCGCCAGCCCGTTCGCGTGGATGTCGATATCGCCGCCATTGGCGAGGATGTGGGTGGGCGCATCGATCTGCGTGTTGTGCGCATCGTTCACGCCGCCGCTCGAGGTGATGTCGATCCCGCCGCCCACGCCGGTCGCCGTGATCTTGTTCGACGTGCCCCGGAAATAGACGCCCTCGGCGTTGTTCGTCAGGGCCGTGGAGGCGTCGCCGGTGATGGTGATCGCGTCGTCTTCGGTGTTGGCCGAGGTGATGACGCTGTTGCGGCCCTTGACATAGACGCCGACGGCGAAGGCGTTGTTGTTCGTCCGGGACTGGCCGACGCCGTCGAGCACGATCTTGCCCGTGCCGCTGTCGATGGTCACGTCCTCGCTGGTATCCGCCCAGCCGACGCCCCATGCGCCGCTCGTGCCCCCGACCGCGCCGGTCCAGCCCTTGCCGCGCAGGGCGATATCGCCGCCCGGATCGACACCGTCGCCCGAATCGAGGGTGATGCCGCCATTGAGGCGGATCCCGTCCGCATCTGCCGAATTATTGCCGGTGGCGTAGCCCGACGCGGTGGCGTCGCCCCCGCCCATCGTGATGTCGCCGCCGTTCGTATCGATTGCCATGCCGCCGGTCGTCGCGATGACGCCGCCATCCGTGGCATCGGTATCGGAGGCCAGCAGCACGTCGCCGCCCTGCGCGTTGATCGTCAGCGCCGCCGTGGTCCTGATGTCGCCCGTTGTCGACAATTTCACGCCGCCGCCTTCGCCGGTCGCGGTGATGGTCGTGGCGCTGCGCACGCCGATGCCGGCTTCGTTGATGCCCGAAGCTGCCGAATTGTCGCCGGTGATGGTGATGGCGTCGGCGTCGGTGCTGGCGGAGGTGATCGCCGTGCTGTTGCCCCAGAGATAGACCGCCTGTGCGAATTCGTTTGCCGTGCTCGTCTGCTGCGAAACGCCGTCGATGACCACCTTGCCGGTGCCGCTGTCGATCTGCGTATCCCCGGTGGACCAGCCGACGCCCCAGGACCCATGTCCCGAATGTGCGCCGCCAACTGCGCCCGCCCAGCTCTTGCCGCGCAGGATGATGTCGCCGTTGCCCGAATCGAGCGTGACGCCGTTATCGATGCGCACTCCCTCGGCATTGTCGGCACTGTATCCTTCGGCATAGTCCGAGCCGGTCTCGTCGCCGCCGCCCAGCGTGATATCGCCGCCATGGGTCTCGATGGTCACACCGCCCCGCAGGTCGATCTGCCCGCCATTGGTGGCATCGGTATCGGCGGCCAGCAGAACGTCGCCGCCCGCCACGCCATCCGCACCGGTGATGATGCTCATGGCCTGCAGGGTAGCCATGCTGCCGGTCGCGAGCAGGCTGACGTCGCCGCCCGCCGCGTGGGTCTGCAGAGCGCCGTTGGGCGTGATATCCGCGCCGTAGACGGTGATGTCGCCGCCCGATTCGATTGTGCCGTCGAGCGTGACGTTGGAGGTGTTGCCCTGCGTCACCGTCACGCCGCTGTCCGTATGGCCCTCGTACTTCCCGATCGTCAGGCCGCCGAGCGTTTCGGCGTTCTTGATCTTGAGGCTGGCATAGGTGCCGGTCAGGTTGGTATCCGCGCCGCTGCGCGTGCCGGTCAGGGTCGCGGTGCCCGGATAGGCATCGTCATCCGGGGTCAGGGTCAGCGTGCCGGTGGTCGTGACGGCGATGGCCCCGCTGCTTTCGTCCGCGATGATGGTGATATCGCCGGTGCCCGCATCGATGGCACCGCTGCCGGCGGAACCGACCCCGTCGGTCCCGGCGTTGTAGCCGTCCCCGGCCCAGAGCAGCGCGTCGCCCCCCCCGGTCGTGACCGAGCCGTAGAGGTCGAGCGCGTTGTTGTTGAATCCATTGCTTCCTTCCGACGCGCCGTCCCCGACCGTCAGGCCGTTCCAGGTCAGCGTGCCGCCATCGGTATCCGCGCCCCCAGCCCAGAAATTACCGCCGCCCGTATCGACGGTTCCCATCATGGAAACGCCGCCATCGCTGCCGTCGCCGTCGAAATCCGACCACAGGACGACGTTCAGCGTGCCGGTTCCGGTGGTGGTGACCGTGCCGCTCTGCTGGACGCGGGCATCGCCCTGCATCGTCAGGGTACCGGTGCCGCCCGATTTGGTGACCGTGCCGCCGCTGTCGAGGGAAAACGCGCCGTTCGTGTCGATGTTGGACTTCATGAAGATGTCGCCATCGGCGGTGCTGTCGAGCGAGCCGCTGCTCTGGACCTTTACGATGCCACCATGCAGCGTGATCGGCCCCGCGACCGTGACCGCATCGTTGATGTAGACCTCGTTGGTATTGTCGACCTCGCCGATGGTCAGGGCCGTGGGCGTCTCGTTGAAGGTCACGAAGCTGGAATTGAAATTCCGGCCGATATTGGTGAACGTCACGGCCCCGGTCGTGCCCAACCGCGGCGCGTCGAGGGTGCCGCTCGTATTGGTGGGCCAGTAGAAGGTTCCGTCGCCGAAATCGAGGGTGACGTCACTGTCCGAGCTGGTCACGCTGCTGCCCGCCGCCGCGCCCAGGTAGAGCGAATCGCCGGTGCCGATGGTCAAAGACGAGCTGGTCGCCCCTTCGGCGGTGATGTCGATATCGCCGCCATTGGCGAGCACATAGGTCGGGCGGTCGAAGCGGGTGTTCTCGCCGTCATTCGTGCCGCCCCTGGAGGTGATCGCGACGCCGCCGCCCACGCCCGTGGCCGAAACCTCTTTCGTGCCGCTGTCGGCGAACACCACGCCTTCGCCATTGTTCGACTTGGACGCCGATGCGTCGCCGAGGATGACGATGGCGTCGTTCGCGGTGGCGGCCGAGGTGATCGTGACATCTCCGCCGTAGAGGGCGACGCCCTGGCCGACGCTGGAAGTGGTATTGGTCTGTCGCGAAATCCCCTCGATGGCGATCTTGCCCGTGCCGCTGTCTATATCCAGCGTGCCGTCGTAATGGCCGACGCCCCAGGCAGCGAATCCACTGGTGCCGCCCGTGAAGCTTTTGCCGCGCAGGGTGATGTCGCCGCCGGTATCGGAGGCATTGCCGGTCGTGTCGAGGCGCGTGTCCGCGTTGAAGCGGATGCCTTCCGCGGTGTTGTTCGACGTGCCTTCGGCATAGCCCGTGCCGGCGGGGTTGCCGCCGCCGAACGTGATATCGCCGCCATGGGTGAGCACGGTCACACCTTTAAAGAGACTGGTCCGCCCGCCGCCCGAATTGTCGGTGTTGGAGGAGAACAGCACGTCGCCGCCCGCGACCGTGGCCGAGCCGGTGGTGATTTTCCCGTTCGTAATCAGGGCCGTGATGTCGCCCGTCGAACGCAGGGAGACATCGCCCTCCGCGCCCGTGGTCGTCAATGCGCCGTCGAGCGCGACCGTGCCTGCATCGACCGTGATCGCGCCGGTCGTCGTGACCGGCCCGGCCAGCGTGGCCGTCGCCGTGCCTGCATCGACGGTCAGGCTGGCCAGTGCGGTATCGCCACCGACAATGCCGCCCTCGTCGTCGAGGATGATGAAATTCGCATCCGCGCTTGCGCCATCGGTGTCGATCGTCAGCGCATGGGCGCCGTCGACCTTGCCCTGGATGGCCAGTTGCCCGCCGTTCTCGCTCTTGAAGGTCGCGTCACCGGCCAGCGTCACGTCGCCGAAGGTGCTGGCGCTCGTCGCCGCGCTGTTGAGCAACGCGCCGCTGCCGGAAACGCCGGTTCCCTGGAGGGTCGCGGCGTTCCTGAGGTCGAAGCCCGCGAGGTCGATGGCCGCGCCATCCGCGACCGTGACGCTGCCGGTGCCGAGCGGGCCGCTGGTCACGTCGTTCGCGGCATTCGCGCCAAGCGCGAGAGTGCCTGCCGAACCCGTGGTTCCGCCGCTGAACGTGCCTGCGCCCGACAGGGTCAGCGTGCCTGCGCCCGCCTTGGTCAGGGTCGCGCCGGTTCCGGTGATCGCGCCGGTGATGCTGCCTGTGCCGGTATTGGTGACCGACAGCGCCGCGGCATTGTTCAGGGCGATGGCGGCCGCGTTGACCGCCGCCCCCGTGATCGCCGTATCGCCGAGCGCCTTGCCGCCGCCGAGCGCGCCCGAAAGCGTCACGTCGCCCGCGCCCGCGTCGATGGTCAGCGTGGCGTTGCCGGCATACTCCGCCGCCACGTCGCGAACGATGAAGTTCTTCAGGCCGAAGCCCTCGTCGGGAAAGGCCGAGCCCAGATTGGTATCCACGCCGAGGGTGAATGCATCGAGCGTGTCCGGCGTGTCGATGGAAACCGCAAGCTTCTGATCCTGGTGGTTAATATCCCCGGATTCATTGTAGAAACTTCCGTTCAGGCTCTCTCCGCTCGGGGCGAAGGTGGCGGCATAGCCCGCGGCCACGTTGTCGCCCGCCGTCGGCTCGGTAATGGCCGTAGCGGTCTGGAGGGTCTTCTCGGCGACGACCGCCCCGTCCACTCTGACGAAGGCTTTCTCCGAGTCCCAGCTGTTGAGCTTGTAGAAGTCGAACGAGAGGTTCCTTTTCGTGTTGTCGGCATCCTCGTCGCGGCTGATCCGGTCGCTCAGACCGAACGGGCCGAGGATGGTGCCCCATTCCGCATACCCTGTGTTGAGGGTATCCGTGCTGCTCCACCCCGCGATGCCGGTGCCGATATTGGTCTGGCGCTGGACCCGCGCGGCCGAATCGACCGCACCCGAGACGGCGATGTCGCCGCCCGCCGTGTCGAGGATCAGCGATCCGGCGGTGCCGCCATCCGTCACGCCGATTTCGACATCGCCCGTGACGGTCAGGTCGCCGCCCGCCGTGGTGACGCTCTGGTCGGATTGCGCCTGGAAGCTGACGGAATCCGCCCGTGCGGTCACGTCGCCGCCGCCCGTGGTCAGATTGCCCTCAAGGGCGATGACGCCGCCATGGGTCGCCCCGCGCAGGGACAGGCCGAGCGCGCCGATGCCCGTTGCCGAGACATTCTTGTTGAGGAAGATATCGTCCCCGGCAGTGATGGCTGCCGTGATGTCCGACCCGCCCGCATGGACGATCGGCGCGTTCGCGACGAAATCCTCGGCCACCGTGATGGCGCGGTCCGTATCGGTCAGGGCCAGCGCCCCGGCATCGATCCGGATGCTGTCGATCGCTTTCGACGCGCCCACATCTCCGCCGAAGGTCACGTCGCCCGCGCCCGCATCCAGCGTCAGGTTAGAGGGCGAAAGCTCCGCCTCCATGACGTAGCCCGCGACGTTGTATACACTGGTCGTAGCACTGTTAAATGCCACGTTGCCCGGCAGGTCATTCCACTGACCCTGCGCGCCGAAGAACTGTCCGCCATATTCGCCGCTTGTGCCGGAACCGTTCGGCTCGCCCTCGGCGAAGTTGTTGTAGGCTCCGTTGATCGCGGTTCCGTTGGGTGTGGCATTCGCGTTATTGACGGCATTCTGGTCGAAGAATTCCTGTCCCGCCTCCGGGCTGCCATCGGCATAGATCCACTTGCTCGTATCCGCGCCGTTCTTGTCACGCCGAACGCCGATCCACGCGCCGCGATAGGCGCCATCCTTCAGCGTCGCCGCACTCGCGAGCTGGTTTTCCAGCTCCGACGTGATGGTGACGAGATAGCCGCCCTTGTTCTGGGCGTCCTGCTGCGACTCCAGCCAGTTATCGGAATAGTTGAGGCCGATTTCACTGACATCCACGAACCGGTATTCGTTGCCCGAATCGACTTCGCCCGCAAACATGATATCGCCGCCATCTGTGGCCACCGTCAGGCCCGTCGCGCTGGTATTGGCGACGACCGTCTGGCCCTTGACCTCGAAATCCCCGCCGCCCGTGACGATGGACACCGCATCCGACCCGCCGCCGACATAGAGGTTGCCCCCCGTCGAGCCGTTCGCCGCCGTGCCGCCGATGGTCACGTCGCCGCCGCCGGTGTTCAGGCTGTTCGACAGGATCACGATGCCCGCGCCATCGCGCGACGGGGCGCTGGCGCTGGTGGCCGCCGTCGTGTCGTTATCCGCGTCGAAGGTGATGTCCAGCGCGCCGCTGCCGCCCGTGTTGACGATCGCCTCGTCGACGATGATCGAGTTCGCCGCGCGCAGGGTCAGCGCCACATCCGCATTGCCCGCCGTCTTGTTGATCGTCGCGCCGACGGTGATGTTGCCGAGGTCGTCGCTGCCCGAATGGGTCGTGACGGTCACGCTCGTGCCGCCTTCGAGCAGCGATTCGATCGAGGAAGCCGTGATCGACGTGCCGTCGTTCGTCGCCGCCGCGCTGCCGCCCGCGCCGGTGATGGCGACGTTGGTGGGGTCGAACAGCCATTCGCCCGCCGCGCCATCGGTCGCCGATGCCGAACCGGAAGCCCCGGCCGTATCGAGGAGCGCGCCGGAGGTCTCGATCCGGCCGCCGTCGCCGCCCTGCGCGCCGCCATCGGCGCGGATATCGCCGTGCACCCCGGTGCGCGACGCCGCGTCGTTCACATCGCTCCACAGGACCGCCGTGCCGCCGTCGCCCTCGATGGTCGCGGAAACGTCGATCGATGCGCCCTCCTCCATCGAGACCGCTTCGGCCTCGCGGATCGCATCGGGCGCGTCGAAGATACGATGGTCCTCGTCGCCGCCGCCCTGCCAGTCGCCGCCGACCAGAACGGCCCCGCCACCCGCCGCGCCGGTCGCATCGAGATCGGCGGTGGATGCGAGAGCGATGTCCCGGCCCTCGACGACGATGATGCCGCCGATGGCGCCGCTGGTATCGAGCGTGCCCGCAAGGGAGACGGTATCGCCCGAAATCAGGATCTGCGCCGATCCGGGCGCGGTCGCCGCCGCGCCGGATGGCGCAGCCGCGATCAGGCTGCCCGCCGTCGTCTCGACCGTGCCGCCGCCGAGGAACACGCGCCCGCCGACGCGCTCGATGCCGGTCGCGCGAATCGTTCCCGAATTGCGCACGACGCCCGACCGCACCTCGCTTGCCGCGCTCGTCGACAGCAGGGCATAGCCGCCCGGCACATCGATCATATGTCCGTTGGCGACCAGGGCATCGGCCTTCGCCCTGGTCACGCGCACGCCGACGAGCTGCCCCGCATCGCTGAAGCGCAGGTCGAACGCCTCGCCGCCTACCAGCGCGACCGTGCCCTTATGCGCGACGATGACGCCTTCGTTGCGAACCTCGGGCGCCATCAGCGCGACGTAGCCGTCCATCGCGGCGCGAATCTCGCCTTCGTTGACGATCGCCCCGCCCGCGCCGCCCGCGAACTCGGTGCCGCCCGCTGCGAAGGCCGCATCGGACATGGCTCCGGTCGTCGCGACGAGGCCGCCCACATCGACCCGCGCGCCGGGCGCGAAATAGACGCCTGCCGCATTCGAGATGTAGACATGCCCATTCGCATTGAGTCGCCCGAAGATCCGGGACGGGTCCGCCCCCATGATCCGGTTCAACGCGACGCTGTCCGCCCCCGGCTGGCGGAAAGTGACCCCCGCGTCGCGCCCGATATCGAAGCTGTTCCAGTTGATCGCGGCGCGATCGGTCCTCTGGTCGATGACCATCGATCCGGCTTCGCCGGTGCCGATGCGCGCCTCGCCGACGCTGACCCGCCCGTGTTCGGGCAAGGCCAGGTTGTCCGGTGCGTCCTGCGCCGTGGCAGGCCCGATCCGGACGACCGAAAGGATCAGGATGAGCAGGGACGCAAGGGGCTTGGATATCGCCCGACCAAGGACACTTCGCTGGACGAAGGCCGTATAGATCACAGAAAAGAGCGAAAGAAGACCATTGCGCATCGTACTATTCCCGATTTTCGTACCGAAAGTGCTTAATACGGACGTGATACGGCGAAATTTCTAAAAATTTTATGTATGAAGGCTAATAGACAGATAAATTATGTATCTGTTATTTTAACTTTGGTTAAATTTAATAGTAAATGAATCGATAACCAAGTATTAAACAAAACCAATACTGAATTAGAATTTAACCATGTCGTTCTTCTGCGACCGGAACGCAAAAAGCCCGGCCTGAGCCGGGCTTTCGCGGTATTCATGGGCCGGGTGCGGCTTCAGAAAGCCTTGCTCAACGAGAACCAGACGCGGTCTTCCTTCAGGCTGCCGTCCTGATCCTTGCCGTTGATCGCGATCGGATTGGGATTGTCGCCGAACCGGCGCGCATAGGTGAGATCGGCGCGAAAGCCGAAGGGCGCATCCCAGACTACCGACACCCCCGCACCCGTCAGGTCGTAGCTAGACGGCTCGCCCGGCGCGGACCGGTCGTCGATGCGCCCGTGATCGATGAAGCCCTTGAGGGTCCAGTCCTCGAAAAACCGCTGGCGCAGTTCGAGGCTGGCGACATAGCCGCTCGGCCCGCTCGCCTCGCCGGTGGGATAGGCGCGCACACCGAGGGGACCCCCGAGCGAGAAACTCTCCGACGAGTCCAGATCGTCCGGTCCCTGCTGGGCGGAGAACGAAGCGAAAAGCGTCGTGTTCTTCGCGACGTATTGCTGCCGCGACGCCGAAAGCCGCCATACGTCGAAGCTGCGGTCGAATGCGGCGGCGCCCCTGTTTCCATCCGCCGCACCATGGGAGAACGATACCCCGAGCGCGGAAGCCCCGCCCCCGAGGAAATCGTCGAAATACGTGCCGTTGAGACCCATGGTCGTCTGGTTCACCGTGTAGTCGGTGACTTCGGTACCCCGGATGCTGTTGGTCAGCCGCTTTCGGTCGTGATCGAGCGAAAGGGTCAGGTTCGCGTCGCGGCTGCGGATCAGCGGATAGGACAGACCGGCCCCGAATTCGATGCTGTCCCCTGCGGAATCGAGCGCGGCGAATTCGGGCGCGACGACCTCGTAATCCAGCGCATCGACATGGGCGGACGCGCGCAACCCGCTGGACCCGATCGGCACGGAATAGCGCAGCCGTCCGTCCATCAGCCCCTCCGACACCGTGACCGTACCTTGCGCGAAATCGCCCAGCCGCAGCGGACTGTTCAGATTGACCTGCGCGTTGACCCGCTCTTCGCCCGTCGAGCGCGAGCCGAGGTTGTCGACCGAAAGCTGCGCGCGCCCGATCGGGTCGTCGGTCGACTTGAGGATCAGGACCGTTTCACCCGGGTTGCGCCCCGGCGCGAACACTCCGCTGAGGCTGACCCCCGGCAGGTCGTTGGCCAGCAGGAGCGGGCGGTCGAAATCGTCGGGCCGCAGGGGTGCACCGGGCGCCAGGTCCCGCGCGAAATACTCCTCCACGATCACGGAATCGACGCGCTGGGGATAAATGCCTTCGAAGACCACACCGCCGAACCGCGCTTCCTTGATCTCGACCAGGATGGTCCCGTTCGTGATTTCCTGCGGCGGAAGGGTCGCGGAGGCGAGATATCCATTGTCCGCATAGAAACCCGCGATGGCCTCGGTGGCCTGCTGAAGCTCTCCGAACGCGAGATCCCGGCCCCTGAGATCGGCGACCACCGCCGCGAGCTGTTCTCCGGTGAACAGCGTGTTTCCGGCAAACTGCCAGTCGGCCACGGTCACGAGCGGCGCATCGGGCGCGACCGTCGGGCGCAGGGCCGGCTCTGCCGCGAGGGGCCGCGCTTTCTCGGCGGGCCGCGCCCGCGCGCCGGTATCGACGGGCAGGCGGTCAAGCTCGAAGGGAGGGGCCAGTTCGTTCTGGCGCGACACCGCGCCGGGATCGATGACGGCCTGGGCCAGCGCAGCGGAAGGAGCCGCCGGGACCGCGACGCAGAACAGCGTCATCGTGGCAAGGATGGTGCGGGCCAGGCCCGGGGCGATGTCTCTCGTTCGATCAAGCATTTTCGACCTCCTCGGCACCGAGCACGGCATCGATGATCTGCATCAGATCTGCATGAACCTTCCCGAGGCGCGAGCGCACCATCGTTCGCGCACCCGCGAGCGCCTCCGCGAAGGGTTGATTGCTGGCGAGGTGGCTTTCGAAGTCCTCCTGCTTGAGGCGGCTCATCCTCTCGATCGCGATCAGCCCGTCGACGAGACCGTCCTCCTGAAGGCCGCGCACGAAGGCTCCCTCGTGGAACGAGCCTTCGGCGCAGAGCGGCCCGAAATAGGCGTTGGTCCACAGGCATACCCGCGCCTCGTCTCCGAAGCGTTCGGCCAGCGCCCGGAAACGCGTCTGGGTATCCTTGAGGCTCGGCCCGCCGGTCACGATGGAATGGATGTGAACGTCGTAGCCTTCCTCGACCATCGTCGCGACGACGTCGTTCTCGGCCATGTAGCCGATCATGGGCAGGAAGGAGGAGGCACCCGTATCGATCACGACATGGGTGTTCCTGAGGGCGAACAGCTTTTCGATCAGAGCGTCGAACCGGCGCGGCGCGATCTGCCCGTCCTCCGCCAGCAATGCGATGCGCTCGACGTTGAGCGCGTCGACCGCCGCGAGCGAGGCGTTCACGGGGTCGGCGTCGAACCCCTTGCAGGGCATGCCCCTGTGCAGATGATATTCCATGAGCAGGCGCGAGACGACGGACTTGCCGACACCGCCTTTCCCTTGCATGACGATATGCAGTCCGGTCATCGTGTCATATTCCCCAGGTTTCCGGGTTGAGGTTTGTGGGCGGAAGATTCCCCGAACTCATCGAGCCGATGCGCAGGGTCTTCCCGCGCGGCCGCGATGCGGTTTCGGTTTTCTTGCCCGGTGCTGGATCGGGTCGTGCGGGTATCGGCCCGTGTGGGTCGGCTGTCGTCGCCGCGCCGCTTCGGGGCCGCGCATGCTCCGAGGCCGCAGCCGGAGCATGCGTCAGCCGCAGCTTCTTGACGTTTTCGTAGAAGGTGGATGCCGGGATATCGTCCAGCCCGAGCGCCAGCCTGATGCGCCGAACGCTCTGCCCGTCGTCGATCCGCCGGAGAATTTCGGCACGCAAGGGATAGATGCGCGCCTTCTGGGCCGAATGCGCGGACGCGGAAAGGACGGTTTTGACCATGGTACAGGATCATCCCTGAACTGTCCGGGAAGGGTGTCGCAGGCAACCCGGATACGATGACGACTTTCGGGGTGATTTATCGGTCGTTCAGGTTAACAAATCGTACACCGTATCGAGTTCGGGAAATTCCGGGAGTTTCCGGGAATCTCCCGGAATTTCCATGGGAATCACCGAACCTCACTCATCCCGTTCTGCTTCCGGGGCCGTTCTGCTTCCGGGGCCATCGCTCGTCATCCAGCCTTTTTCTCGGAGTCCGGGTCGATAGCCGTATCGACCATACCGGCGGGTGCAGCGGGGTGCGGCGGCGAGAAGGGGCGCGGCATCCGCCGTGAGCAGTACCTCGACCCCGGATCAAATCCTCGGCAGGCTCTGCCGCAACGTCACGGCATTCTCTTCAGGCCCGGACTTGATGACTTTCCGATCGCACCACGGGTGATGATCCTCGCCTGCGCTTCGGCGGCGAGGCCTGCTGTACGGCGATGGGAATGGTAACGGGTCTTGCACATGTTCGGGACGCGGGGCGACCGGACCTGCACATCAGAACAGGACGACCTCGTATTTCAAGTCGATGCTGGGTGGCATTCCGGTATTGGCGCTGAAGGGACCGTCCGGTCGGATGCGGATGTGGGTGACGCCGGGGTCGGTGCCGTCGCCGGAATCCATCGGAGCATAGGTCCATGTCGCGCCGCTGTCGTCCGAGAATTCGAGATCGTCGGTGCTGCTGGCGAGGCTGACGTAGCTGTAGGTCAGGCCGCTGGGCGGGCTGCCTTGGCTGACGCCGAGCGGCCCGATTCCGGGGGCGCCGCCGAAATCGTCCACCTTGAATGATCCGTTGGACGGGATCTGGTCGGTGACGACGGTGCTGCCGGCATCCGCCGCCCCCGCGCCGTCGTTGCGGATGGTGATGGTGTAGCGCAGCGTCGCGCCGGGGATGGCCACGGTGTCGTCGCCGCCGATCAGCCCGTCGTCGATGACCTCGACCGATTTCGCGGCGGCGATCCGGGCCGGATCGGCGGTGGAGGAGGTGGCATTGACGCTGAACTCGGAGGTGATGTCGAAGCCGGTCGCGGTCTTGCGGGTGGTCGTCGCCGAGATGCTCTCGCCGACCCCGACCGGGACGAGCGCCGTCAGGCTGCCCGCGTGAACGCCCGGCCCCGCAACGTCGACGGAGCCGAGATACACCTCCCCCTCGCCATTGGTCGCGTCGGGCGTCGCGGTTCTGAAGAACTCGATCCGGTAACCGTTGCCATGCGCAGGCACGTCGAGGGTAAGATCGTAGGATACCGCGCTCGACCCGTCCACGATGAACTGATCGATCCGGGGGTGGTTCAAGCCCTCGTTCGCGCCCCCGTCTGCGTCGCCCGCATCGTTGGCCGTGACGCCGTTGCCGCCGAGGTCGATGCCCGATTGCCCGTTGGCGTATATGCTGTTGCCCAGAATGGCAGACCGAGTGGTGCCGGCCCCGATCACTCCGATGTTCAGGTTGCGCGCGACGATGTTTCCGTCGCCCGCCCCCGCCCCGCCGAAGATGATGTCGCCGCCGGTATCGTTGATGAAGACGCCGTGGTTGTTGCCCATCGGAGTCGTGCCGTCGGCTCCCACGCCGATGAAGTTGCCCCGCACCGTCGCCCCCGTCACGTCCTGGAGGACGAGACCGATGCTCGTGTTCGCGGCGATGACGTTGTTCTCGACGGTCAACCCCGACGACGTGCCCGCATCGAGGTGGAAATGCAGCCCGTCGATCCCGTTGCCGCGCGGCAGCAGGCCGGTCGCATCGGTGCCGATGCGGTTGTTCGTGACCGCAAGCGTGGCGAAGGACGTGCCGGGGCCGAAGGCGATGCCCCAGGTGCCGTTGGACGAGACGATGTTGCCGTCTACGACCGAGGCGGTCAGCGTACCCGCGACCGATATCCCCCTGCTGGCATTGCCCCGCGCCGTCGTCCCGTCCCGCGCCATGCCGATCAGGTTGCCCCGGATCGCGAGGCCGGAATTGACGCCGGCGATGATGATGCCGTCGCCGCTGTTGTCCGCGATGACGTTGCGCGTTTCGGGTGTGGTGCCGCCGATGACGACGTTCGAGACGTTCTGGAGATAGAAGCCGTTGCCCCCGTTTCCGAGCGGGGACATTCCATCCGCCGCCAGACCGATGATATTGCCCGTCACCGTCGCCCCGTTCACGTCGGTGAGGAGGAAGCCGGTGTCGTCGGCGTCGTCGGTATTGCCGGAGAACAGGTTGTTGACGATGACGGCGCCCTCGGTCCGGACCTGGGTCGACCCGTTCAGGCTGCCGGTGACGAGGGGCCAGGCCGTGATACCGTCGGCGCGCGTGCCTGCGTAGAGGCATTCGAGGCGCGCACCCGTCCGGTTGGTGGAAGTGAAGATGCTCTTGCCTATCGAGTTGCCGATGGCGAAGCCCTTCAGGGTCACGTTATCGGTATTGATGTAGATCATCTGGCTGACGCTGAGGCCGCTTCCGTCGATCTCGATCCGCAGAGCGTGGGGCGTGCCGGTGGTCAGCTGGCCGCAGGCGGCATCGCCCTGGGTCGTGCCGTCGATCGAGATGCCGTCGTCGTTGAGAATCGGCAGCGAACCGCTCAGCGCGATGGTGTGCACCGCGTTCGCTGCCCCCGGGATCGCGAAGGTGATCGCGTCGTCCCCCGGGTTCGCATTCGCATGGTTCATCGCATGGCGCAGCGTGCCGAGGGTGTCGGTATCCGCCGTGGACGTCACGACCAGCGGCGAGGCGGAGCTGATCGCCGTGGCGGTCAGCGAAAACTCCGATGTGATATCGTAGGTCACGCCGCTGACGATGCGGGTGGTGGTCGCGGAGATGAAATCGCCCGGCGAAACCGATACATGCGTCGTCAGGGTGCCGGTCGTCGCCCCCGGCGCCAGCGCCTCGACCGCGCCGAGGTGGATTTCGCCCTCGCCATAGGTCTCGGAGACCGTGTTCTTGAAAAAATCGACTCGATATCCCGCGCCGTGGGCAGGCACGTCGAGGGTGATGTCGTAATCGACGCTGGTGGTCCCGTCGCCCGAGATGCTGTTGATCAACGGGAAGTTGAGCAGGTCGTTGGGTCCGCTATCGGAGTCGCCGACGTCGTTACCGGTCACGCCGTCGCCGTTCAGGTCGATGCCCGGCCCTCCCGACCCCGCGATGCTGTTGCCGAGGATCGCGACGGTGGAGGTGGACAGCCTCACGCGGATGGCTGCGCCCGTCGCGTTGCGGAAGGTATTGGCCCCCGCGATGGTGCCGTCGCCGACCCTGACGTTGTTGGAGGGCTGGAACTGGTCGCCCACGTCGAGGTAGTTGAACGCGGTTGCCGTGATGCCATCGGCCCCGACGCCGAACGTGTTGCCCAGGATCGCGCCGGTCTGCGACACGAAGCGCGTGCTCGACGTCGATTGCACGACGTTGCCTTCCCCGACGCCCGATCCGCCGAAGGTGATGTTGTCGACGCCGAAGACGCTGAACGTCCCTCTTTCCAGCATCGCCGTCCCGTTGGCGGCGAGGCCGAGATAGTTGCCCTTGATCGTCAGGCCGTCGGTATCGCCCTGCACCACCATGGCCAGGCCTGACCCGACGATGAGGTTGCGCTGCGCCGCCGTATTGCCGCCGATGACCGCGTTCGTCGTCGTCCCGTTGACGAGAACGGCCCAGACCGGCGCCTGGGCCGCATTCGCCCCGGTCAGATCGACACCGAAGTAGTTGCCGCGCACCGACGCGTTGTCGCCGCCATTGATGTTGAGGCCGACTCCGGCTCCGTAGACGCCGACAACTACGTTGCGTCCGCCATACGTGCCATCGCCGATAACGGGATTGTTCGCCCCTGAAATTTCGATACCGCGACTTGCATTGGTGCGCGCCGTCACGCCGTCGGCGCGCAGGCCGATATGGTTGCAGGTCATCGTCGGGTTGCCGGCGGCACTCGACGCCCAGACCCCGTAACGGGTGGCCCCGCCGATGGACAGGCCACGGATGGTGACCCCCGATCCGGTGATCCGCAACCCGTCATCCGCGACGCCGTTCCCGTCGATCTCGATTAGCAGCGAACGGTCGAGCAGCACACCGTTGCCGTCGACCGACGCACCGCAGCTCGCCCCCGGCTGGGTGCTGCCGTCGATGCTGATATCGGCATCGGTGAGGGTGGGCAGGGTGCTCGCCAGTGTGATCGTCTTGACCCCCGCGCCCGCGATGTCGAAGGTGATATCATCGTCGCCCGTGTTGGCGTTGGCGTGGTTGATGGCGTAGCGCAGGGTGCCGATGGTGTCGGTATCGGCGGTGGAGGTGACTTCGAGCGGGTCCGTCGTCGT
>JAULKR010174000.1:0-22077 GCA_032356305.1 Prasiola linearis
ACGAGGAGCGGGATTTCGTCGGGGTCGTCCTGCAAGTCGGCGTCGAGCGTCACCACAACGCGCCCCCTCGCCCGCTCGAACCCAATCGCCAGCGCCGCGCTCTTGCCATAGTTGCGCCGAAAGCGGATGCCGTTAAACCTTGGGTCGCTCTGCGCGATGGACTCGATTGCCGTCCAAGACCCGTCCCGGCTACCGTCGTCGATCAGCCACGCCTCGAACGTCAGGCCTGCACCGTCGCACGCAGACCGGATACGGTCGGCCAGTTCGGGTAGGCTCTCGACCTCCTCGAAGACCGGAACGACGAGCGATACGTCTACTAACACGCTTTACAATCCTGTTGGCCCATCCGGTAGGACGGGCGACGCCTTGTGCTCTCCTTCTGCCGTAAAAAATCGAAGCCGACCGCTCTCCTCGCAGATCCACACTTCTTGCGCACCCGATTCGAGATACAAGTCAATCTTCTCGCGCATCTCCGCCCATGAATTGGAAGGAGATCTAATCTCGGCGCAGATCTCCGGTGCCCGCTCGAAGGGGGTAGCATACCCATGATTATCCAGAAAGGCGCGCGACGCCCAGGTCACGTCGGGCACTTTGACCCCCAACCGCGTATTGACAGAGCACTCGGTAAACACCTCACCCTCCCCCATTTCGTCTGCGAGAACATAGCCAAGCCGAAACTGACGGTTGGAATGGAGATTGGAAGCTGGACTCATGACGATTTGACCGCGTTCGTTGAGTTCGATTTTGTAGGGCAGATCCTGCAGCGTCGGATCGGCGAGTACGTCGTCCCAGGTCATGTCGAGAGGCGGTTTATACGTCGATGGTGGCGTAGCGAGCGTTGCGTTCGATGAACTGGCGGCGCGGCTCGACGGCGTCGCCCATCAGGGTCGAGAACGTGCGGTCGGCGGTTGCGGCGTCGTCGATGGTAACGCGCTGGAGGATGCGGCGCTCGGGGTCCATCGTGGTCTCCCACAACTGATCCGGGTTCATCTCGCCCAGTCCTTTATAACGCTGGATGCCGACCTTGCGTCCGCCTCCGCCCATCTCCTCGACGAACTTCTGCATTTCGTCCTCTGTCCAGGCGTAGCGCTCGGTCTTGCCCTTCTTGACTTTGTAGAGCGGCGGAAGGCCGATGTAGACGTAGCCTTGCTCCACGAGCGGGCGCAGGTGGCGATAGAGAAACGTCAGCAGCAGCGTGCGGATGTGGGCACCGTCGACATCCGCGTCCGTCATAATGACGATGTGGTGGTAGCGCAGTTTGTCGATGCTGAACTCGCTCTCGGTCGTGGCCAACCCCGTTCCCAGAGCGGTCACGATGTTGCGGATCTCTTCGTTGTCGAGCACGCGGTCGAGGCGGGCTTTCTCGACGTTGAGGATCTTGCCTCGCAGCGGAAGGATGGCCTGGAAGTGGCGGTCGCGCGCTTGCTTGGCGCTTCCGCCAGCCGAGTCGCCTTCTACCAAATAGAGTTCGCTGATCGAGGCGTCCTTGCTGGCGCAGTCGGCGAGTTTGCCGGGGAGTCCGCCGCCCGAGAAGACGTTTTTGCGCTGCACCAACTCGCGAGCGCGACGGGCTGCGGCGCGCGCCTGGGCAGCCAGCGTCACCTTGTCGACGATGCGTTTGGCTTCTTTGGGGTGGTCTTCGAGCCACTCGCCCAGCTTCTGCCCGACGAGGCTCTCGACGATACCCTGCACGTCCGAGTTGCCCAGCTTGGTCTTGGTCTGCCCCTCAAACTGCGGCTCGGCGACTTTGATCGAGAGCACACCCGTCAGCCCTTCGCGAAAGTCGTCGCCGGAAAGCGTGACCTTGCTGTTTTTGAGCAGGTTGTTATTGTCGGCGTAGCTCTTCAGCGTGCGCGTCAGGGCGCGGCGGAAACCCGACACGTGCGTGCCTCCCTCGTGCGTATTGATGTTGTTGACGAACGAGTGGACGTTCTCGCTGTAGCCGTTGTTGTAGCGCAGCGCCAGTTCGACCGGCACTTCGGCGTCTTCGTCGGCGATGTAGATCACGCTCTCCAAGATCGACGTGCGGCCTTCGTCGAGGTATTCGACGAACTCGCTGATGCCGCCCTCGAAGTGATAGACTTCGGTCAGCATGTTGCCGTCCTCGTCTGTTTCGCGCTCATCGGTGATCGTGATCGTGATGTTGCGGTTGAGGTACGCCAACTCGCGCAGCCTGCCCGACAGCGTCTCGAAGCGGTATTCGTTGGCCGTAAAGATGGTCATGTCCGGCCAGAAGTGGACGCGCGTGCCGCTCTCCTCGCCCGGCTTCATCTCGCGCACGACCTCGACGCCCGTCTGTGGCACGCCGATCTGGTAGCGCTGCGTGTAAACATGCCCGTCGCGCTGAATCTCGACTTCGAGCCGCTGCGAAAGCGCGTTGACGCAGCTCACACCGACGCCGTGCAATCCACCCGACACTTTATAACTGTCCTTGTCGAACTTGCCACCGGCGTGCAAGACCGTCATCACGACCTCGACGGCGGGGCGCTTCTCGGTCGGGTGCATCTCGACCGGAATGCCGCGCCCGTTGTCCTGCACGCTGACCGAGTTGTCCTCATGGATCACGACCGAGATCGTATCGCAATGACCGGCAAGCGCTTCATCGATCGAGTTGTCGACGACTTCGTAGACTAGGTGGTGCAGACCACGCGCGCCTACGTCGCCGATGTACATCGCGGGGCGCTTGCGGACGGCTTCGAGGCCTTCGAGAATCTGGATCGAGGAAGCGCCGTAGCTCTTGGGAGCGGAAGCAGCGGCGGCGGCGAGGGGGGCGGAAGTCGGTTCCAACACGTCGGGTTCTGGAGCAGCGGCGACGCGGCCACTCGGACCGCCATCGCCAGTAAAAACAATAGCTTCGTCTAGTACGCCATCGGGCCTGGGAAGTTTGTCCAGGTGCGGTAGCGGAATAGGCCAAACTACGGCATTGGAGCCGTTTTTCGGGCATTCAAAGTCGACTCAGCTCGGTGCGCGCGGCCCTAGCGTAGACGTTATCGCCCCCACGCACTTCGGCCAGCCGCTCCGCCGATTCTCGCAGTAACGCTCTGCCTCGCTCTCGCTCACCTGAACGCGCCAGAGCGGTACCAAGCACATAGCGTGCGTGAGCCATCCGCCAGTGGTCAGGAGCGGATTCGGCTAGCAGCGCCTCACCGCGTGTCGCCATGCCGACCGCATCGGTGGTTCTGTTCTGCAGGAGGCGAAGGAGCGCGTAGTGCGCCAGATGATCACCCCAACGTGGTTTCGCGGCGGAGTGATAATCGGTAAACAGAGCCTGCCCCTCGGCGAACGCGCGTTCGGACTCGACCAAACGGTTTTGGTCGCGCAGAATGGAGGCCAGACGCGTCAGGTTGACGGCGTGATCGAAACTCGTCGCCCCATAGACCTCACGGTCGATGGCAAGGACTCTGCGTGCGTAGCGTTCGGCATCCGAAAGCCGACCTAGCTCGTGAGTGAGGGCGGCAAGGTTGTATACGGTAACCCCCACCATCCGGTGATCAGGTCCGTATAGCGACTCCTCCAGTGAGAGAACATCGATAAACATAGCCTCGGCCTCAGCCATCCGCCCAAGTTGCTGCAGAGTGACCGCCTGAGTCATACGAATATTAGCTAGTAGCCCTGGACGTGCTAATCCCGCCTGCTCCGACGCTAGAGACTTGCGAATAAGCATTAGGGCCTCCTCCAAACGCCCCTGCTGCGTGAGCGCTGCCGCCAAGTTGCTCTGAGCTTGCACGGCGTCCGAACTGGTCGCACCGTAGAACTGGATCGTGAGAGCAGTCGATTCTTCGAGGTGAGGGAGTGCCAAATCGGGTCGACCTGCTTGCAGCCACATCACCCCTCGCAGATGGACTGTCGTCGCATACTCAGTGGCTGGAAGATCGGGCAATTCTAGAGTGAGGCCTATCAGCGAGTCGGCGCGCGCGGCATCGCCGTTTAGGGCGGCTGCCTCCGTTGCACGGCCAAGAGCAGAATGCCGCAGCCGACGATACTCCAGATCCGTTAGCGCTGAACGAATCGACTCCAATTTGCCCAAAAGCCTCCTCGCCGTAGAGTCGGATTCATGGGCCGAAACTCCGGATTCGTCGCGCATCTCGGCACGAATCAGCGCGAGCGAGAACTCTTCTTCAAGGCAGCCGCTGACCTGAGCGAGGGCAGCCCGCCTATCTGCTTCGGGGTAATCATGTTGCCGAAATGCGTAGGTGATGCGTTCATTCTGAGCCTGAGCCAATGCGCATGCCCGGTTGCCCAAGGCACCGTACGTCGTCTCAGCGATGTCCATCAGCGAGTCGGCAAGTGGATACGCTCCCATCATCGCGAACGTCTTGCCTAGCAGGAGCGACAGATCCGCCCGCGTGTTCGGATCCGACGCGAACTCGAACGGTAGTCGCTGACTCGCAGTGATCAGCATCTGTTTCGCCGTCACGTCGCGTCCCAGCGTTTCACTCGGACGGCTGTCGCGAAACAGTTCTCCAAGAAACGATGCCGTCTGTTGCGCACGCTCAGCCTCACGCTCCGCCAGAGACCGCGCCTCGCTCAGTCCCACCACGTAAAACGCCGTCAGCACAACGACAAACACTAGCGCGATAGCCGCAGCCGCTACGACACCTCGGTTGCGACGCACGAACCGCCGGGCGACGTATGCCGGACGCTCGGGCCGGGCGGCGACGGGCACCTGCCGCAGGTGGCGGTCGAGGTCGTCAGAAAGGGCTTCGGCGCTCGCATACCGGCGCGACGGATCAGCGCGAAGGGCTTTGAGAACGATGTGATCCAGGTCGCCCCGGACGCGGCGGCTGCGCTCACGGGCAGCTTCTCCCCCATTGCCGGATGCCAGCGCGGTACTCGGACGCGGCGGCACGAAATCGTCCAGAAAGGCGGCGGCGTCAGCCCCACGCGGCGCGCTTCCAGTCAGCAGCGCGTAGAGCAGCGCGCCCAGGCCGTACACATCGGTCGCCGTCGTGATGGACTCGCCTCGGATCTGCTCGGGGGCAGCGTAGCCCGGCGTCATCCAGCGCTCTCCGGTTTGCGTGCGATCCGCGTCGTCTTCGAGCAGCCGGGCGATGCCGAAGTCGAGCAGTTTGACTTCGCCCGCCTGGGTCACGAGCACGTTCGACGGCTTGAGGTCGCGGTGGACGATCAGGTTGCGGTGCGCGTAGCCGACAGCGGCGCACACGTCGCGAAACAGCCTCACGCGCGCCTCGATGGACAGACCCAGCCGCTCGGCATAGGTCGTGATCGGCTCGCCCTCGACGTACTCCATCGCGAAGTACGGCCGCCCTTCGAACAGCCCGCCACCCAGCAACCGCGCGATGTGGGGATGGCTCAGCCGCGCCAGAATCCGCCGCTCGTCCTCGAAGCGACGCTGCACGTCCGCCGCCAGACCAGCCGCCGACAATTTGAGCGCGACGGTCTGCTCGAACTGCCCATCGGCGCGCTCGGCGAGGTAGACGACGCCCATTCCGCCGCGCCCGATCAACCGGACGGGGCGATACACGCCGACGCGTTCGGGCATTCCTTGTTGAACTGGCGGAGCGAGTCCGGCGCCCTCGAGCAGCGTGCGCAGGTCGACCGCGCTGCCGCTCAGCATCGTAGGCAGCTCGGGTTCACGCGCGAGCAAACCGAGCAGGGCCTCACGCGTGTCGACGTCCGGCGCGTGCTCGGTGACGTAGGCGGTGCGCTCGGCTTGAGGCAGGTCGAGTGCGGCGTCGAGGATCGTCTGAGCAGCGTTCCAGCGGTCGGGCGTCCAATTCATCGAGGTGGAGGTATGGAGACCATATGAAGGTAGGTCAGCGATGGAATCGCTCGCCGTCGCCTCCGATGCCTAACTTTGCGGCGGGCGTTTCGTACGTCTCTCTTTTCCCCGCCTACCCGCTGACCGTCATGGATCCCGAGATCGTCGTTTTCTTCGTCCCCATCTTCGGCATTCTGCTCGGTATGCTTGCCGTCTGGACCAAACACCAGCAGAAGATGGCACAAATCCAAAAGGGAACCGACGGCGGCGGCGAGCGCAATGCCCGCACGCTCGAACTGCTGACCGACACGCTCGAACGTGAGCACGAACGGTTGATCCAACTCCAGCAGCGCGTCGAGCAACTCGAATCCGTCGTCGAAGCACGCCCGGCACGCCGCCTCTCGGCAGTCGACTCTGGGACGCCGCCCCCTCTCGGCTCGGCGTGATGGGTGCGAAGCCCAAGCAGTTTCGGATCGGTGCCGGGTAGCGAGCGTTATATCCGGCTATGACTTCCATCGCCCCCCTACTCGACGCCGCACCCTTCGCCGACACGCTCCGCACCGTCGGGCGCGTGGCCGAGCGAATCGAGTTGGAGGCCTACCTCGTCGGCGGCGCGGTGCGTGACCTGCTCATCGGACGCGCCACGACGGATCTCGACTTCGTGACGATCGGCGAAGGCAGTGGCGAGCGGTTGGCGCGGGCCGTGGCCAAAGAGATGAAGGGCAAGGCGAGCGTATATCCGGCGTTTGGAACAGCGGCGGTTCATGCTCCGAGTACCGACGGCGCGCTGGAGTTTGTCGGCGCGCGGCGCGAAAGCTACCGCCGTGGCAGCCGCAAGCCGATCGTCGAAACGGGGACGCTGTCGGACGATCTGGCGCGGCGCGACTTCACCGTCAATGCGCTGGCGGCGTGTGTACTTCCCAATCGCTGGGGCGAACTCGTCGACGAATACAAGGGGGCGTCCGACTTGAAGATGGGCTTGCTGCGCACGCCGCTCAATCCGGGCACGACGTTTTCGGACGATCCGCTGCGGATGGTGCGGGCGGCGCGATTTTCGGCTCAACTCGGCTTTGAAATCGCCGTCGACGCGCTCGACGCGATGGAAGACCACGCAGACCGCATCGGCATCGTGTCGATGGAGCGCGTGGCGACTGAACTCGAAAAGATTATCGCCTCGCGCTCGCCCGACGAAGGCTTCCGCATTCTATTCGAGACCGGTGTGCTCGACCACCTGATCCCCGAACTCGTCGACCTGCACGGCGTCGAGGCAGTCCACGGCATCGGGCACAAGGACAACTTTTACCACAGCCTTCAGGTGCTCGCCAACCTGGTTGACCGCACGTCGGACCGCTCGCCCGACCAAACGCGCTGGCTGCGCTGGGCCGCCCTGCTGCACGACATCGGCAAAGAGCCGACCAAGCGCTTCGTGCCCAAGCAGGGCTGGACGTTCCACAACCATCCCGAAGTCGGCGCGCGGATGGCGAAAAAGGTCTTTGGGCGACTGACGTTGCCCCTCGGCGACTCGCTGGGTTACGTCCAGCACCTGATCCGCCTGCACCATCGCCCGCACGCTCTGGTCGACGACGAGGTGACCGACAGCGCCGTACGCCGCCTGCTTTTCGACGCCGGAGAGCACGTCGACGACCTGATGACGCTCGTCCGCGCCGACCTGACGACCAAGAATCCCAAGCGGATGCGGCGCTACCTCAAAGGCTTCGACCGGGTCGAGGCCAAGATGATCGACGTGGAGGAGAAAGACCACGTGCGCACGTTCCAGCCGCCCGTCGACGGGAACGAGATCATGGAGGCGCTGGGCGTCAGCGAGGGTTTGGCGGTCGGGCTGCTCAAGGAGCGGATCAAAGAGGCGATTCTGGACGGCGAAGTCGCCAACGAGCACGATGCCGCGTATGCGTTCATGCTCTCACACGTCGACGATGCGCTGCGTAGGGGGCGCCTGTTTGATCAGGCCGTTCGCACGTTTCCGCGCTCGCTTCGTCGTGGGCTGGGCCGCGTCCGCCGTACGTTGGCCGAGAGCGACGACTTGCCCGAAACCGACGAAGCGGCGCTCGCCTACCTACGCACGCTTGCTGAAGCCTACGTTGCCGATCCCGAACCCGAAGACGCCTGATGGGAAAGATTCTACTCACCCTTTTTCTGCCGCCGATTCGCGTCTGGCTCCGCGCCGGGCTGGGCTGGGCCTTCTGGCTGTGCCTGCTGCTCACGTTCCTGTGGTGGATTCCGGGCGTGCTCTACGCGTTTTGGTATGTCCGCCGCCCCGAACGCGCGGACCGGAGTCGCTCTAAATAGGCGAAGCGGGAGCAGAACGGTGCTCTGCAGCCAAAAGCGTTGCCGGACAGTCGCGTGTGATGGGTAGCTCTTGCTACACTAAGCGCGTAGACCCGTGATGCCCGATTCTACTCCTCCCTCCTACGTTCGTCACATCGCCAAAGCCGGTTATGCCGGAAAGGGGTTGATGTATTTCGCCGTCGCGACGCTGGCGCTCATGGCTGCTCTGGGCTACGCCTCCGACCCCGAAGGCATGCGCGGCACGATGCACACGCTGGCCGACTTACCGTTCGGGCGCATCGTGCTCGCGGTAGCAACGGTGGGTTTAGCGGCGTACAGTTTCTGGCGCTGGTTCGAGGCGATTCGCAACCCGAGCGGCGACGACGGTGCCAAGGGAGCAGCCAAGCGGCTTGCCTTCGCAGTCAGCGGAGCGGTTCATGCCGCGCTCGCCTACAGTGCGGCTAAAATCGTCTTTGGCGCAGGCGGGGTCGAAACCGACGGAGCGGCCAAAGAGACGGCGCAGGAAACGTGGTCGGCCATCGTGCTGAGTTGGCCGATGGGCATGTGGCTGCTCATCGGCGTCGGGTTAGTCGTAGCGGCGGTCGGCATTCGCCAGTTCGTGCGGGCTTATAAAGCCGATTTCGTCGACAAACTCGACACCAACACACTGGACAGATCGACGGTGCGCACGCTGCGGCGGGCGGGGCGCATCGGTCTGACGGCTCGCGGTATGGCTTTCCTGCTCATGGGCGGGTTCGTGGTGATCGCGGCGTGGCGACACGATCCCGAACAGACACGTGGCCTCGACGGAACGCTGGATGTGCTCTCGCAGCAGCGATACGGCCAACTGCTGCTCGCCGCGTTCGCCATCGGGTTGGGATGCTATGCGATCTACTGCTGGGCGTCGGCGGGTCTTCGGAGTTTCGACGGCTCCGACACGGCACAGATAGACTACACGATCTGACCCGACGCGGGCGGCGTAGCTTCCGTTCTCGCTTTCGCTCTGATTGATGCTCCGTCTCTTCCCGCTCGTCCTGCTGCTCTTCGTCGTCGCGTGCGGCGAATCTGACTCGCCTCCGACACCCGTCGACGAGACTACCATCGCATTCCGCGCCGACACCGAACTCCAACTGATCCGGGGCGGCGACACCTACCACACACTCCAAACCGAGATCGCCGATACGGACAGCAGTCGGCAGCGCGGCTTGATGGAACGCGCGCCGCTGACCGACGAGCAGGCGATGCTGTTTGTATTCGACGTAGCCGGTCCGCAGACGTTCTGGATGGCGAATACGCCGTCGGCCCTCGACATCGCCTTCGTCGCGGGCGACTCGACGATCCTCAACGTCGCCAAGTACGTGCGGCCCAACACGACGAGCGGCGTCTCGTCAGAAGGCGCGGCCAAGTACGTGTTGGAAGTCCGCGCCGGTTTCGCCGACACGTACGGCATGGCGCGCGGCGACCGGATTCGGTGGTGACGGATAGGCCTGAAATCAGGCGACCTTTGGAGCAGTTGATCGGCTACTGACGCCCTTCTACCCGTTCGAAGCGGAGGGCAAACCGGCGGTCGAAGCGCCCTCGGGCGTGGCGTCGGCAGCAGGTAGAACAGGCAGTTTCGTGCCTGGGTCGGCGGGCGCGATGGTAGACGTGCTCGCAGTGCGCGCAGACGGCATGGAAGCCCGCCGTACCGCCGTAGTCGCCGGGCGTGTCGCCACCGGGCCAGACGACGTGGTCACTATCGCGCAAGGTGACGCGAAGGTAGGCCGGACGGCGCGCACGGGCGCAGGCTCGACAGCGAAGCGGCTTTGCGGGCTGGCGGTAGAGCGGCGTTTCGGACCGGCACGAAGGGCAGGCGGCGACGTATGGCGAGGCTTCGTCGTGAGGCAAATCGCCAGAGAAACAGCGTTCGGGCTTGGCACCGCATCGCTTGGCCAGACGCTTCCAGGTAGCGTCGTGGGCCGACTTTCCTCTCTGCTCGTAGTCGATGGCGTGGGCGATTTCGTGCCGGACCGTGTCTTCGACCTCGTCGTCAGGCAACGTCTGAGTCAGATAGCGCGACAGCGTGATCTGTTTGCGCCCAATGCGACAAACGCCCAGGCGCTTGCGCGCGCGGTCGAATCCGAACGTCCAGCCCTTATCCGACAGCGACTGGCCCAGCAGATCACGGCCCAACTCGTCGAACAGGCTGCGAGCGAGAGCGGTGGCGTTGAGGGTCGTCATCTCCGCGACAACGAATCGGACGCCTCTGCGCTCCCACCGCGTAACCTGCGCACTACGCCTCCGTAGCGACTTCGTGCACCCGAACCCGATCCGCATGACCGACTCCGCTGCCCCCGTCCTTCGCGTCCGCGACGTCACGCGGTGGCTGCCGCTGGGCGATCAGCGCGTCGACATTCTGCGCGGTATCTCGTTCGATGTGGCCAAGGGCGAGTGGGTCGCGCTGACGGGGCCGAGCGGGAGCGGAAAGAGTACGCTGTTGGGACTGATCGCCGGGCTGGACGCGCCGTCGTCGGGCGAGGTGTGGATCGGCGACGTGGAGATTGGGACGATGCCTGAGAAGAAACTCGCGGGACTGCGCAACGCGCGCGTCGGCATCGTCTTTCAGCACTTCAACCTGATCCCCACGCTGACGGCGCGCGAAAACGTCGAGGCGCCGCTCTACGTCCAGCGTGGCGTACGCAACGTGAGCAAGCGTGCGTCCGGCCTGCTCGAACGCGTCGGGCTGGGCGACCGCATGGGGCACCGTCCGCACCAACTCAGCGGCGGGCAGCAGCAGCGCGTCGCCATCGCCCGAGCACTCGTGACGCAGCCCGAACTGCTCGTGGCCGACGAGCCGACGGGCAACCTCGACACGGTCGTCGGAGCGAGCGTGCTCGACCTGATGGGCGAGATCCAGCGCGAGACCGGGACGACGCTCGTCGTCGTAACGCACGATCCGCTCGTGGCCGCCCGCGCCGACCGTCGCCTCCACCTCGTCGACGGACTGCTCGCCGACGCTCCGCGCACGGTCGAAGGCGAGGTGATGGTATGACGCTGATCAGTTACGCCCTGCGCTCGATGCTGCGCGGCGGCCAACGGACGCTGCTGGCCGTCGGCTGTATCGCGTTCGGTGTGCTCGCCCTCACCTCCATGTCGCTGCTCGCATCGGGCATCGCCGGAGCGACGTTCCGCCCGACAGCGTCGATTCTGGGCGGCGACGTGCTCGTAATTCCGCCCGCGCGCCTGGACGAAGAGAGCGGCATCTCCTCCGACCAACTCCAACAGTGGCAGGACGACGGATTCGTCATCGCAGTCGACGTACGCCAACAGATGAACGGGCTGATCCTGCTCCGCAGCGCCGACAGCGGACGCGGCTACCCGCTCTTCATCACCCTCGCTGTCGACTCCCAAACCTATCCACTCGTCGGCGAGGTGGACGTAGTTGAACCGCGCGGCGCTGTGTTGTCGGACATCATTCGGCCAGGACACGTCGTGCTCACACAGGACGTAGCCGAAACCGCTGGCGTATCGGTCGGCGACAAGGTGCGCGTCGGGGGAGCCGATGCAGGCGCGGTCGAAGTACCGGTCGGCGGAATCGTCGAGACGCTTCCGTCGGGCCAAGGGCGCGGCATGCTGCTGCACGTTGACGATGCGAAACTGCTGCAAGGCGTTGCGGCCCCTCGCGAGCAGGTCGCGTTCGTATTGGCCGAGCACGATTCGGCATCGGTGCGCGAGGCGAGCGATAGGTTTGCCGAAGCCGGATGGATCGTCGAGAATCGCACCGGAAAGCCGCCGGGGAGTACAGAGGAGGAGGTGATGGACACCACGCTCAAAGGCGCCGGGCTGCTCGGACTACTGCTGGGCGGTGTCGGTGTGGCCGGAGCGTTGCAGGTGCTGCTGGCGGCGAGGCGGCGCGAATTGGCGACGCTGCGCGCGGTCGGCTATCGGCGCGGACATCTGGTCGGATTGATCGGCATCGAGATGGGACTGATGGGCGTGATCGGCGCTCTGGTCGGACTGGCGGGCGGCATCGCGATTGCGTCGGGACTGGCGAACCTGTTCGGGCGGCTGGCGGCGACGCGAATCGACCTGGACGTGACGCCATCAATAGTGCTGACGGCTCTGGCGGCGGGCATCGTGACGACGCTGCTCTTCGGCACCTACTCGGTCCTGCGCGCGAGCAGCGTCCGCCCTGCTGACCTGTTTCGCGAAGTCGCCGACGTGCGGACGCGCTCGGGTCAGGCGCGAGTAGGCATACTGTGGACGCTAATCCTGATCCTCTTCGGACTGCTGGCATCGGTCGTGCTGGGATCGCTGCTGCAAGGCTTCGGCGTGATCCTGTTCGGACTGCTCGGCCTAGGCGTCATCGGCGGTCTGCTGGTGCTGGCCGTTCAAGGCGTGGCGAAGCTGCCGCTGCCGGGCGGCTTCCTGTCGCGGATGGCGCGAACGGGACTCGCTCGCCAACCCGCGCGCACGCTGACGGCTGGCGTGGCCCTCTTCGCGGGGTCGCTCGCCATCGGCCTGGCCCTCGCTATCATCTCGGGCGCGAGCGATCAACTCGATGGCCGCTTCGACGCGTCCGACGACATACCGATTCGCATCTTCGCCGGATCGACCGATGCCGACTCGCTACTCGACGTGCTACAGGGCGAGGCCTCGATGATCGACAACGGCGTCGTCGAAATCGTGCGCCGCACGTCGGTTCGTTCGACGGATCTGGCCAAAGTCACCGAGGGGCGCGTCGCCGTCTTTCTCCCCGTCACCCCCGATGCGCCGGACAGCGTCCGCTACGACGGACACAAACTGAGCGACGGACGCTGGCCCGGTCCGGGCGAAGTCGCGCTGGGAGTTCAGGGCAGCGAGATCGACAGCACGGCGTGCATCGGATTGTCGCCAGACGCCCCCTGTTTCCCCGTCGTCGGGCGCTTTCAGCCAGATGCACTCATGGCTGGCCTGCTGGTCGCCGTCGTCCATTCGTCCGATGCGGGCGCTCTGGATGGCCCAAGCACGCAAGCCGTTTCGGGCTACGTGTCGCGCCAACGCCACGACGCGCAGGTCCAGGCCATCGGGCAAGCATTCCCCAACGGCATGGTGTTCAGCCGACTCGACATTGAGCGGCTCATCAATGGCGTCTTCCTCAGCCTGTTCTGGTTCGTCGTCGGGATGTCGGCGCTGGCGGGACTGGCGGGCATTGTGCTGATCTCGAACGCCGTCGGCATGGCACTCGTCGAGCGAAGGCGCGAGATGGGCATGCTGCAGTCCATCGGCTACCGGCGCGGGCACATCCTGAGCGTGCTGGCGATGGAATACGGGCTGGTCGGACTGGTCGCGGGCGTCGCCGGAGCGGGTGTGACGGCGCTGGTGCTGGTCGTGCTCGACCACCTCTCCGACGGCGGCGCCGACATCTTCCTGACGTGGCCGCAGGCCTTCCTCCTCGTTGCGATCACGACGATTCTGGCCGCCGGATGCGCACTCGTGACCGCAGCACCGACGATCCGCGGGCGCCCGCTGCGGTTGCTGCGCGCATCGGAGTAGGCGCGTTGCGGCTGTGCCGAACCCAAGCGTTGCAAGCGCAGGAGAGGCCGTCGGTTAGCTTGAAGGCTTCGCCTTTCGACTATCCGTTTCGCTCATGTCCGAATCCGTCGCCGCCCTTCGGGCTGCTGCCCAGGCGCTCGTACGCGCCGCCGCCGCTGCGCTCGACACGCCCGCTGCCCTGCTGCTTCCGCCCGAGAGCTATAAGCCCTCCGTAGCCTTTGGACTGGATGACGTAACGGTCGACCCCAAACTGCCAGACGTGGCGTGGAAAGCCGTCATCGACGCGCTACGGGAGGAAGCCAGTGCTCCGGGATCGGGCGCAAGCGTTTCGGCGACGGGTCCCGAAGACAAAACGGCGGTGTTGGCCTCCCAGCTTTCGGACGGCTCCCTGCTCGTGGCGCTCGACGGCATCTCGCGGACGTGGGAAGCGACGGACCGCGCCACGCTCAACGCGCTGAGTGGCTCGCCCGCCGAAGTCGACTTGGGTGAGAGCGCAACCCCGGGCAGGAAACTCATCGTCCCTGATGCCGCACGCGTTCGCGAAGTGGCCGGACAGTCGGCTCTCTTCGAGGTCATTCTCGACTCGGTTCTAGACGCCGTCATCGTAGCAGATGCAGAAGGCAAGCTTCTGGTCGCCAACCGCTTGGCCGAGCAACTTCTGGGCCGCTCGTTCGATGCCGAAATGGGCATGAATGGGTACGAAGCGTACGAACTCCGTACGGCGGATGGCGAGCCGCTCGAGTCGACCGACTACCCTCTGGCGCTGGCCTTGACGACCGGAAAGCCGGTTTCGATCGCCGAGTATCAGTACGTGCGGCCGGATGGAGGCGTGCTACAACTCCTGACCAACGCCGTCCCCGTTCATAACGACGAAGGCGAAATCGTTGCCGCCGTTTCGTCGTTCGTCGACGTGACCGAGCGGCAGGAGACCGAAGCGGAGCGAAGGCGGCTCTCGGATCTGATTCAGCAGCAACAGGTGCAGCTTGAAGCGGTCGTCCAGCACATGCCTATCGCCGTTACGCTGCTCGAAGCCTCGACCGGACGCGTGTTACTGCGAAATGATGCGGTAGCTCAGCGGATCTGGCGACGCGACGCGATGGAGTCACCCAGCCAAAACGTAGAGGAATACGGACGCTACCAGGGCTTCACCTCAGACGGCGCACCGATACGATCGACCGATTGGCCGGCCGCGCGTGCAGCCAAAGGAGAAACCATTCTGGGCGAAGAACTACGCATCCTGCGCGGCGACGACACCACTGGAGACATCCTCGCCAGTGCATCGCCGATCCGCAATCGAGAGGGCGACGTGATCGCGGTCGTCAGCGTATACGAGGACATCAGCGAGCAGAAAGAAGTCGAGCGCAGCTTGCGCGAGCGCGAGTCCCGCTACCGTACGCTGTTTCAATCGGCTGCCGACGCCGTTCTCGTGTACCCCGTCCCGACAGATGGCCCCGAGCCGTTTATCGATTTCAACGACGCCGCCCTCGCGCTCTATGGCTACACGCGCGAAGAGATGGAGACGATGACGATCCGCGACCTGATCGCTCCAGGCGCCATCGATATGGCAGATGCGATGCGTGAACTGAAAGAGACAGGACGTGGGCGCTTCCAGTCGGCGCACGTCACCAAGAACGGACGTATTTTGCCCATGGATGTAGCGGCGCACCGGTTCGAACTGGACGGGCGCGATGTCGTGCTCTCGCTCTGCCGAGATGTATCGGGCAAACTGCATAATGAGGAGCGGCTCCGCGAGCAGGCGCGCGTGCTCCGCACGATCAACGACACCAACGCCATCCTCGCCGCCGAACTCGACGTCGAAACGCTCGTCCAGCGCGTCATCGACGCCGGTACCGATGTGATCGGAGCCGAGTTCGGCGCCTTCTTCTACAACGTCGAGATCCGCGACGGCGTCGCCTACGCCCTGCATGCGCTCTCGGGCGCACCGATGGAAGCGTTCGCCAGCTTCCCGCGCCCGCGCATCACCAAAGTGTTCGCGCCGACATTCGAGGGAACCGGCGTCGTCCGCTCGGGCGACATCACGCAGGACCCACGCTACGGAGCCGAGGGCAGCCGATTTGGAGGTATGCCGCCGGGACACCTGCCGGTCAAGTCGTACCTCGCCGTTCCCGTTATCGGACGGGACAAAGGCGTACTTGGCGGCATGCTGTTCGGACACGGCGAGCCGGACCGGTTTACGGAGGAGCACGAGGCGATGATTACGGGCGTAGCCAACCAGGCAGCCATCGCGATCGCCAATGCGCGGCTGTTCGAGGCTGCCGAAGCCGAGATCGAAGAGCGCAAGCGGACTGAAATTGCTCTCGCCGAAGCCAAGAACCAGGCCGAAGCCGCGAGCCGGGCCAAGAGCGCGTTCCTCGCCAACATGAGCCACGAGTTGCGCACGCCGCTCAACGCCGTCATTGGCTATTCGGAACTGCTCGAAGAAGAGGCCGAAGACGCCGGTCAGACGCTCTTCCTACCCGAACTCGCCAAGATCAAAGCCGCCGGACGCCAACTCCTCGCACTGATCAACGACGTGCTCGACCTGAGCAAGATCGAAGCCGGACGCATGGAGCTGTTCCTGTCCGACTTCGACCTGTGCACCATCGCAAACGAGGTCGTGACGACCATCGAGCCGCTCGTCGAAAAGAAAGACAACACGCTGACCATCGAATGCTCCGCAGACGTAGGCGCTGTCCACGCCGACGAGACCAAGGTGCGGCAGGTCCTCTTCAACCTTCTCGGGAACGCCGCCAAGTTCACCGAAGGCGGCACCATCACGCTCGACGTCCACCGCACGTCACGCGCGGGTCAGAACGGCAGCGATCCGTTCGACGAAGTCGTCATTCAGGTGCGCGACACGGGCGTCGGCATGACCGAAGAACAGGTGCAGAACCTGTTCGAGGCGTTCTATCGCGGACAAGAACAAGCCGGTCGCTTTGAAGGCACCGGCCTGGGCCTCGCGATCACGTGGCGACTGTGCCGCCTGATGGGGGGAAGCATCGAAGTCGAAAGCGCCAAAGGTGTCGGTTCGACGTTTACCGTCCGCCTGCCTGCACGCGTCAGCGACCCGACCGAAAGCGATAGGGTCAAGATGTTCGAGACCGGAGCCGACGAACCCACCGACCACAGCGCCGCCGTCCTCGTCATCGACGACGACCCCAACGCGCGCGACTTGCTGCGCCGCTTCCTGACTAAAGAGGGCTACTCGGTCGTCACCGCAGAGAACGGACGCGACGGCCTGCGCATGGCCCGCCTCTACGACCCGCTCGTGATCACGATGGACGTGATGATGCCCGAGATGGACGGCTGGGAAACGCTGTCGGCCTTGAAAAGCGATCCGCACCTGCACGACATCCCCGTCGTGATGCTGTCGATGATCGACGACGACCAGCTCGCCTACGCGCTGGGAGCCGCCGAGTACATGACCAAACCCGTCGACCGGAAGCGGCTCAAAAATGTGCTGCAACGCGTCTGCCTGGACCGTAGCGAATGCGTCGTGCTGCTGGTCGAGGACGACGAATCAACGCGCGAACTGGTGCAGCGCACGTTGCAGAGCCACGGATGCACCGTCGTCGAGGCAGGCAACGGACAAGAGGCGCTCGATCAACTCCAAACGATCACTCCGCACGTCATCCTGCTCGACCTGATGATGCCCGAGATGAACGGCTTCGAGTTCGCCGAAGAGCTACGCCGTCACGAGGAGTGGCGCGGTATTCCGGTCGTCGTGATGACGGCGCGTGAACTGTCGAGCAGCGACCGCGAGCGGCTGAGCGGTAAGGTTCAAACCGTACTGCAAAAAGGTGCCTACAGCAGGCAGGAACTCCTTCAGCAGGTTCTCGCCCGCGTTACCTCGTGCATCGGCGACGCATCGAAAGGCTGATTGCCTCCTATCTTCTCCCCCTCTCTATCAGTACCCGATTCATGGCAAAGGTTCTCATCGTCGAAGACAACGAACACAACTGGGACATGCTCTCGCGCCGTTTGACGCGCCGCAACTACTCCATCGTCCTAGCCCACGACGGTCTCGCTGGCGTCGAAGTCGCCGAGGCCGAGACGCCCGACATCATCCTGATGGACGTCAACCTCGACGGCATCGACGGACTCGAAGCGACTCGCCGCATCCGTAAGATCGAAGCCATCGCTCAGGTGCCGATCATCCCAATCACTGCCCACGCCCTCGCCGGAGACCGCGAGAAAGCAATCGCCGCTGGCTGCGACGACTACCACACCAAGCCCGTCGAACTGCCCCGCCTGCTCGGGCAGATGGAAAACCTGCTGGGCGACAAGGCTCCCTAACACTTCACGCCCCGCGACTATGCGCCTTCCTTCTACCGGGTCGTGCGACTTCCGAATCTACACCACTCAGCGCCTCGCCATCGTCGACGTGAAGGGGGACGTGACTGGAGAGCACATCGCCGATTGCGTACATCGTCTGCGAACCGATGCGGGCTGGAGCGATGAAACGAATGTCCTCTGGGACGAGCGGGGCATTCGCCGCTTGGATGTAACGCCAGACGACCTCGGCGAGATGGTAGAGCAGCAGACGAGCGGTCAAACGGGGTTGGACATCGTGCTAACGGGTCGCGAAGAGCACGAGGCCATTATGCGCCTCTACACCCATCGCGTACGCACGCACGGAAGACCTGCTCACGTGTGCCACACCCTCCAGTGTGCGCTGGACTTGTTAGGGATTGGCGAGTTGCCCTCCTCGACGTTAGCCGAGTAGTTCTGCGCTCCCCTCTCAGCGCGCCCTGATTACCGTCGAATCCGGTTACCCAGTACGAAGCCGAGCAGACCCGTAAGCGCAACGCTCAGGATGACCTGGATACTCGTCAGGATGTGCACCGACGCGTTGCGCGGCTCCAGGCCAACGCTCGGCCCTTCGGGACTCGTGACGCACGTCAGGCTGAACGTGGCCAGATCGACCAAATCGCGCAAGGAGCCGAAGCCGACCACCTCGCCTCCGTCCACACGGACGACGCTGCCCGTGATGCCATACAGCGCAAACGCAGTGCAGTACACACCGAACAGAGTCACCACGACGCGCCAGACGCTCTCGCCATAGTCGCAGAGTCCTTCGACAATGCCGTCGAGCATATAGCGGCGATAGTGATCGACGGCGTCGCTGATGCGGCCTTCTTTCCATGCGAGGAGCGCGGCCTTGCGCGCTTGCAGCTTCCGCATTCGGCGGCGCTTGCGGTACGACCACGACACCGATTCGTGATCGCCCAGCACGTCGAAGTTGTGTTCGAGTGACAGATAGCCCTGTGCCGCCCCCTCGTAATCAGCCGCCAACTCGTCGCCGATGGACTCTCCCAACTGGCTGCGGTGCATCCGAGTGCGTTCGAGCCACGCCTTCCCCAGCCGGATGCCGTCGAGCCTGGTTTCGGACAGATCGACTTCTTGAAGACGTGCGCCTCGAAGCGACGCTCCTCGCAGATCGGCGCCTTCGAGCAGCGCACCGCGCAAGTCCGAATCATCGAGGTTGACGTCTCGCAGGTTCGAGCCACGCAGATCGGCACCGGACAGGTTGACGTTGTACAGGTTAGCACCCCGGAGCGATGCCTCTTGCAACCGCACCCCCTTGAGCGACGCGTTGCGCAGGTCCGCCCCATCCAGGCGAGCGCCCCACAGATCGGACTCGTCGAGCGTAGCGTCTTCAAGCGCAGCGCCGTCGAGGATCGTAAAACGCAGCATCGCCCGCGTCGCGTGCAACTCCTCGCAGATAGCACCGATCAGATTGGCCCCGTTGAGAACCGCGCGATCCAGGATAGCCCCGGCCAGGTCGACGTGCGTAGCATTGGCTTCCTCGGCGTTCACGTCGGACAGGTCGGCGCCGCCTAATTCGGCCTCGCGCAGGTCGGCGCCTTTCAGACGCGCGCTGCGCAGGTTGGCGCCTCGCAGGTTGGCTTCGTGCAAGTTGGCGCGTTCCAGGTAGGCACCTGCCAGATCGATTCCGCCCAGCCGCGCGTCGCGTTTGAGGTCGGCCTCTTTCCGTTCATCAAGCGCGCGCGGGCTGACATCGATCCCGCTCAGGTCCACCCCGCCATAGCCTTCATTGCCCAACTCGGTCTGCGTCCCGATGCGCTCAATGACGTGGCGCAGACGGCTGATCTGTGCATCTTCGCCGATACGCGCGGTGTCACTAGGGAGAGTCAGAGAAACGGCGGAGGGCGAGTCGGTCATGCGCGGGAGATAGCTGGATGTTGGAATGCCCTACCCACTCGTCGGATTCAGCGTGTCAGTAACGGTCAGGTCAAGCCTCGGTCTGAGTACGAATTCGCGGTTGTCAAGTCCATTCCGACGTACCATTGAAACGCAGCAGTAATAGCACGCCACAGAACACGTCGCTAACCTAAATAAGACTGCATATTTTGAACTCTGGTATGGCTGGCCTGTACCCAATAGTACCTCACCAGAGACTATATCCGATATGACTACCAACCAAACCCCCGCGCTGCCGCAGGCCCCGCGTTCTAAACGTTTCAGTCGACGCCGTATGCGTGCCGCTGCGACCCTCGCGCTCGCCTCATTAGGCGGGTTGGCGCTCGCCACTGGACCAGCTTCCAACCTTGTCCAGACGGCGCTTCCCTCCTCGCCTGACGCCATCGAGCGTGTCGTGACTGCTGCAGGCCCCGAAACGCCCGCGCGCCTGGCCGAGTGGTCAGAGTCCGTCGCCGTTCCGTTCACGTCGCCGACTGTACTGAAAGACGCTGGGGACTTTGCTCCGTCCGACTTCGAGATGCACGATGGCAAACTGCACCAGCAGGGCGCCGCGAGTTTCTACAGCGACGGCTTCGAAGGCCGCCCGACGGCCAACGGCGAATCGTTTGACTCGTCGCTTCCCACAGCAGCGCACCGCACGCTTCCGCTTGGATCGGTCGTCCGAGTGACGAATATCGCCAACGGTAAGAGTGTCATCGTGCGCGTCAACGACCGTGGCCCCTACCACGGCAACCGCGTCCTCGACCTGTCCGAAAGCGCCGCTGCCGACCTGAACTTCGTCAGTAAGGGCACGGCCCGTGTTCGCATCGAACTGCTGTAGTACACTTGTGTGACGTGCCACCGCGCATCTCCATCAAGGGGAGTCTGTCCTATCGGACAGGCTCCCTTTTGCATTGGAGCAACGTCGGCTCAGACGAGATCGATGTTGAGCGAGATGTCGAGGGCCGTCACGCTGTGCGTCAACGCACCGACAGACACGAAATCGACTCCGGTGCGGGCGATTTCGGCGACGGTTTCGAGCCGGACGTTGCCGGAGGCCTCGGTCTTGATGCGCTTGTCCGTTCGGATCTCGGGATCGCGTGCTCGGGCTTCGGCAAGGGCAGCTTCGAGCGGGGCGACGTTTAGAACGCCGTCTTCCATACGGGCGAAGTTGTCGAGCAGCAGGTAGTCGAGCAGGCCCGTCGCCGCAGCGAGGCGAACTTCACGCAGGGTTCGGGCTTCGCATTCGATCTGCACGTCGGGAGCGTGCGCGTCGCGCCATTTGGCTGCCGCGTGAATGGCTTGAGCGATGCCTCCTCTAGCCGCAATGTGGTTGTCCTTGATCAAGATGCGGTCGTACAGGCCAATTCGGTGGTTCGTGCCTCCGCCGAGCGCGACGGCCCACTTGTCGAGCGCACGAAGACCCGGCGCCGTCTTTCGGGTATCGAGCACCTGCGCTTTCGTCCCTTCGACGGCGGCGACGTAGCGCGCCGTTTCGGTAGCGATCCCACTCATCCGCTGTAAGAAGTTGAGCGCCAACCGCTCGGCGACGAGCAGGCTGCGGGCAGATCCCCTCGCCGTTCCGATGCGCGTCCCTGCTTTGGCCCGGTCGCCATCGCCAACCGTCCACTCGGTCGCTACGTCGGAGTCGAGGTGGGCGAAGATGCGGTCGGCTACGCTGACTCCAGCCAGGACGCCGTCGGCTTTGAGCAAGAACGTCGCCGTGGCTTGTGTGCCTTCGGGAATCGTGCTGATCGTCGTCACATCGCCCCGTTCGCCCAAGTCTTCGGCGAAAGCAGAAGCGATTAGCGCATCGAGGTGTCGGGGCAGGAGGTAGTCTGGGGCAGTCATGCGAGCGGTAGAAAGTCGCCCTCAAAGTACCACATCGGGCCGCTATCGACACGAATCAGACATAGGAACGCACACCCCGCCACGTCGGTAGCAATGGGCTACTATTCGGGGCCTCCATGCACGACCAGATCACGATTCGCGGCGCGCGCGTTCACAACCTGCAGAACATCGATGTCGATCTGCCGCGCGATCAAATGGTGGTCATCACGGGGCTATCGGGCAGCGGCAAGAGCAGTCTGGCGTTCGACACGATTTATGCCGAGGGACAGCGCCGGTACATGGAGTCGCTGAGCGCCTACGCGCGGCAGTTTCTAGGCATGATGGAGCGGCCCGACGTGGACTTCATCGACGGCCTCTCGCCTGTCATTTCGATCGAGCAGAAGACCGTCAGCCGCAACCCGCGCTCAACCGTCGGGACGGTGACGGAGATCTACGACTTCCTCCGCCTGCTCTATGCGCGCGCGGCGACGGCCTACTCGTACGTCAGCGGCGCTCCGATG